>JAJOOO010002967.1:0-33113 GCA_029582685.1 Solanum piurae | reverse complement strand
TCAATTTCTCCAATGTCGCACAGCCCGATACCTCGTCAATACAACCTTAAACCTGAAAAATGGCGACATAAAATACAACAATGGTTATTACTAACAACGAATTGAAGGAAAACAAAGAAATATATGTGAAGAGAAGGGAGATTTACCTAGGGTTTTCATCGGAGAAGAGAGAGAATCGTATGAAGTTGAAAAATCACAAAGAATGGTTCCATTTTTCTTTTAGTTTGAGAAAAAAACGACGTGTAAAGAGGTTTAAGAGTTGGCATCATATAATTGGTCAATTAATCCACGTAGAACGGTTGTCTTGCACGCGCTAATGGTCAACAGAAGACTGTGCAAAAAGTGTTAAAGTGACACATGGAATCCTACGTTAGGTGTTTAAAATGAAAATCCTTCAGTTGAGGTGTCTAAGTGAAAGATCGTGCCAAGTTTAGGGGGCCACCGATGGGTTAGGCCTATAAAAATATGCACAAATATCACATATTTTTTTTTAAACAGGTGCTCCCTCCGTCCCTTTTTAGTTGTCATGTTGTGTTTTTCGAAAGCCAATTTGATTAATTTTCAAATTTAAATTAGATTACATTAATATGATATATTAAAATAAAATTTTAGATATTCAAAAATTATATGGAAAGTACTAAAAATCACAACATTTTTCATATCAATATAATGAAAAATACATCTTAAATGTTAGTCAAAATTTATATCATTTGACTATAAAAAAAGGAAACTATGACAAATAAAATGGGACGGAGAAATACACCTCCATCGGTTTCCTTTTAGTAGTTATGTTGCATTTTTCAAGAGTTAATTTGACTAACTTTCAAAACTAAATTAGATTACATTAATATAATATTTTAAAATAAAAAATTAGGTAATAAAAAATATAAGAAAAGTACTTTAAGTTACAATTTTTTTTTCATATCAATATAATAAAAGAATACATCTTAAAATATTAGTCAAAATTCATAACATTTGACTCTCAAAAAGAAAACTATGACAACTAAAAAGAACAAAAAGAGTAATTGATTTGATTCAATTATTTTAATTATCTTTTGTTTAAAATCATAATTAAACCATATTTTATCGATTTTTAAACTTAAAAATCAAAATCAAATCAATTGTTTTTTCAATTTGCAGTGAATATCCCTACTTCCCACCATCCACCGTCATTTCTATAGTATTTGTTTAAATTATAAATTAATATTTCTAGATAATTTTTGTTTATTTATCAAATGTACATAAAAAAGAAGAAGTTAAAACCCACGCATTTTCAAATAATCATTTTGTCATACAAAATATTTTCGTCAACCATCATTTTCTAAGTACAAACAAAACTAAGAAACCAAAAGTTAGATATGAGTTGGCTTTACTGTGAACCTTTCATATCCAACTACATTTTAATTAGTGCATTCTCTTTTAAATCTGTTTTTTTTTTCTTAAACCAATTTTATGTGTTTTTTAATTCTTTTTTTAAAGTCACAAAAATATGTGAAAATTGTGAATGATATAGTATAAAGTTAGATTCATATTCCAATTAAAAAAGAGAGTATAATTTTGTCACATAAAATAATAATGTTATTAGCATAAGGGACATATTGTCCATATAAATTTATCGCCTATAATTAGATAAGGTTAGATTTATAAAGAAATAGGTTCTAAAACTTTTCGTTAATCAAATGTCTCAGTTTGCGTCTTGGATACGGAAAATAATGTTAGGGAGCCTAACTATGGAGATTAGGTAATGGTGACTTTAATCATCAGATATTTATAATCTGTTAACTTAAAGAGGGCAAAGACTAGATTTTTTGTGTTGTGTCTTGGTAAGTAAAGTAGTAATTTTTACTACTAAGATGGCAAAGCCTACATTTTTTTGTTCTATAAATGCAGTGCAGTGGGTTTTCCTGATTTGAGTTTATATAACACTAATTAATCCTTTCTTGTGATCAAAATGGCAACATTCTTGAAAACCCAATTGAACTCCCATGTCATAGAGAGTGAAGAAAGTGGGAATGGTGAAGTTGAGAAAAACCCTTCTAAAACCCTTTCATTTCCCTTTTGGTACTGTGCTGAAACTGGTATATACAGCAGCAAGTACCCTTCCATAAAATTGCCAGAAGACCCTTTTCTTGATGTTGTTTCCTTCATTTTTTCTCACAAAAATGGTGGGGTTTCTGCTCTTGTGGACTCAACTTCTGGCATTTCAATTTCCTATTCAGAGCTTTACCCAATGGTTAAGTCTATGGCTAGGGGTCTTCATCAAAGGGGCGTTTCAAAAGGTGATGTTGTTTTGATTCTCCTCCCTAATTCCATTTATTTCCCTGTTATTTTGTTGGGTGTTTTGGCTCTTGGTGCAATTGCAACTACTATGAATCCATTAAGTAATTCGTTAGAGATAAAGAAGCAAGCCCTTGATTGTTGTGTAACTTTGGCATTTACTACTTGTGATAAAGTTGATAAATTGTCTACATTAGATATTCCAGTTATAGGGGTGCCAGAAATTTTGGTTTCTGGTTTGAATTGTAGTGAAAGTTCTGTTTTTTATGAGCTGATTTCCTGTGATCCCAATTGGGATTCAAGACCTAAAATAAGCCAGCAAGATACAGCGGCAATTCTGTACTCGTCTGGTACTACTGGTGTGGGAAAAGGCGTTATCTTGACTCATGGGAACTTTATAGCCATGGTGGAAACTTTTGTGAGGTTTGAAGCTTCACAATATGAATATTCGAGTTCTGAGAATGTGTACTTGGATGTTACGCCAATGTTTCATGTGTATGGGCTTTCTCTCTTTGTGATGGGGCTGTTGTCGTTGGGAACTACAATTGTTGTTATGAGAAAATTTAATGCTGATGAGATGGTGAAAGCTATTGAAAGATACAATGTCACTCATTTTCCCCTAGTCCCACCATTATTAATGGCATTGACTAGAAGAGCAAAAGATGGTGCTTTGAGCAGTATGAAGAGCTTGAAACAGGTTTCATGTGGTGCAGCACCAGTAAACCCAAAATCCATTGAAGACCTTGTTCACACTCTCCCGGATGTTGATTTCATTCAGGTATGTCCTCTAAATCATTGACTGTCAATTGGATACATCTTACCACATATGTCAAAGTAGCTACCATTTTGGAAAGACAAAGTTGATAGTTAGTTCAAAGTAGAAGTGCTTTACTTATGTTGTTTGATCTGTTTAACTTCCCTGTTTCGTTTTTGTTCTATTTGATCTGGATGAGATCAGATTACTTGGTCTCATATTTTAATGCACGCATTAGGAAAAAAATCAGTTGGGTTGTATGATGTTAGCTCTAGATATGAGTCTAATTGAAGCTCTTTACCTCAGTTTAACCCTTCAAAAATAAATACTTTCTTTTTCTTCTTCTGATTCTCTTGTCCCGTGAGTCAATTGGCAATTGTAGACGTGTTAGAATATTGCAACTTGGAGCATTACTCATCCAAAGAGATGGAAATGGCACAATTATCTGTTTTTTTTGCTTTCACTATTCAGAAAAAATATGTCATAATTTGTTGTCCAGGGATATGGCATGACTGAGTCAACTGCTATTGGAACACGTGGTTACAATACTGAAAAGCTGCATAATTATTCTTCAGTAGGGCTTCTAGCTCCAAACATGCAAGCTAAAGTAGTGGATTGGATCACCGGTTCAACCTTAGCTCCCAACTGCATGGGCGAGCTCTGGCTTTGTGGACCTGGTGTAATGAAAGGTACTTAGTTTCTCTAATGCTACTGGTTCTATTTACCTGAATATTCTGAAATGCTCTTTATGCTGCTAAATCATCAAATAATTTTCTAAGCCGCTGAATTTTGTAAGATATTTTCTGGTGGATATGCATCATCCTTCGATTTTTTAAAAAGATTTTAGGTGAAAAACTGTGAAAATTTTAGCTCATATAACCATAGTGTAACTCTGATGTGTATGATATTGTTTGAGCTAATGCTTAACAAAAGCCGATTTGCAAAGTTATTGCCAAGTGCCAACCGTATATCTTGTTTTGGCTTTACACCTATTAATGCTCTCTAAACAGTAAGTAAAAATTCTGTATTTGGCTTCAATTTCCAGGATACTTGAATAACTTAGAGGCTACTAAGTCTACGATTGATGACAATGGTTATCTCCATACTGGTGATATTGCGTATTTTGATGAAGAAGGATATCTTTATATCATTGACCGTCTGAAAGAGACTATCAAATACAAGGGCTTTCAGGTAGATATTTCAATTTCTTCTATTGGAGTTCTTGCCTACTTTCTGAGATCTAAAACTTGTTATGCTGTTTCTGATATCTTATATTTATAAATATAGATCCGACTTGTAGTTCATTGTTCAATTTCTTCTTGATGCTTCGTATGTTTGAGTAGCATCAGAAATTTACCGTGAGAACTAAGGCTTCCATTATTATTTCAATCATTCTTCTAAATTTTTTGTTGAGTATGATGGATGGATTTTCTTGCTGTGTATAATTTTGCAGATAGCTCCTGCTGATTTAGAAGCTGTATTAGTGTCACATCCAGATATCATTGATGCTGCAGTAATTGGGTAAGCTTGACTGGTGCTTCAGATAATGGTGCAAACCTGTTAAAAGGAATACATGTAATTTGAATAGAAATTAGTAATTCATCCTCCATGGATACCATTTCGATGACACCAAACTTCATTCCTAAGAAGGGACTGCCAAATATGAAAAATTCAAAATAAAGGTGACTCGCTTGGAAAAATGGACATCAACATCTAATGCCTGGTAGAAGCATGAATAGGGGAGAACAACTTTTTTTTCAGTCACATCTCACTGTTCCTTCATGTGGTTTACCATGATAGTGAACTTCCTCAAAATAGAATTCTCGATAGATGCTCTTGCTCGAGTTACAGAAGAAATTTGATTTCCTGCTGCTTATATAAATTGACTCAGAGTATATCTGGTTGTCCTCACATATTTTTGGTGTCTAAACTGACGTAGTAAGTTATTCTCTCATCACTTTGTACCTAGAGCCAGTAGTGTCACTGGTTTATACAATCATGAAAGATATTGAATCATGGGAACTGTCCCACAATACCAAAAGTAACTTTCCCTTTACTTATTTCCTTTATGCAGATATAATGAAAACGAATCGGACTGTAATTCTGAGCATGCCCAGATGTTTGGATTTTTTATAATTTTAATTGTATTGGAAGATGTTATCATTTAGTAGTGGAAACAAGTGCATGATAAAATTTACCGGTCTTTACTCAAAATTTGTGGAAGATATTAGAGGCAATGTCAGTAAAAGTACTCCACGTTGGCTCTTTATCACCAAATCTTCCATGCTGATCTTTGAATGATTGCATAATATCATTTCTTTATGCCACTTTTAGCATGGTCAGGCTTCTAACTCTCATCCACTTTGTTTTTATTCGATATTTCAGAGCCAGAGATGAGGAGGCTGGAGAAATTCCAGTTGCATTTGTCGTCAAGAGAGACGGGTGTGCAGTTTCCCAAACAGATGTAATCAACTTTGTTACTAAGCAGGTAATAGTCAGCTTCACTGTCTGTTTTTCCGGGTTTCTTTGTGTTATTCCCTTGCTTCATCTGGCAGCGAGTCATTCGTCTCCCTGCTAGTATCACAATGGACAACAACAAACAACAACAACAACAACAACACATATCCAGTATAAATCCCACAAGTGGGGTCTGGGGAGGGTGGTGTGTACCCCTACCTTGTGAAGGTAGAGAATTTGTTTCCAATAGACCCTCGAAGAATAAGATAGTAGGAGGGTACTAATAATAATATTGATATGGGAAACTAGACCACACTCAACTATTTACTTACCTTCTACCTAACCAGTGGCCTCCATATCCTCCCTGCTAGTATGACATGGCTACTTTTATGATTTTCAAGAATACATGTATATGGTGCATCACGAATTCTTGGTATATAGTCAGTCGCCTCCATTGCTAATCACTTCATATTCTTTATAACAGGTTGCACCATTCAAGAAGATTAGAAAAGTTTACTTCAGAGCTTCCATACCCAGATCTGCAGCTGGGAAGATTCTTAGAAAGGAGTTAAGGGATTTATTAACTTCCAAATTATAGAGCCTCTTCATCAACTGTTGAGCTCTGGAGTTGCCTAACAAAGTTCGCTAACCAGCGATACACAGAAGTAATCAGTTATAGATGAAGATACTTTTTTTTTTTGTTTTCTTATAGATGCAAAAACACCAGTTACCTGGTAATATGTACAATTTTTTTTATCAACCTTGTGATTTCAGCAGCTCTAGTTGCCATCTATAGCTGCCAAAATGTATCGAATAATTCCTTCGTTCAGTATATTGATCTCATGATTTTTGCCTGAAATTGAGAGCAAATGTTTTTTTTTACCTCTCAAGTGAAAACTAGAATCTGGCTGCCCACATATTTGGTAAGCCTTGAAGTTTTACCACTTAAGGCAGAGTAGAACAAGAACTCTGGTCCTATGCCTAAGTGAAATGATTCAACAAAGGAACTTGTAGCTTGTTTGACCAAGTTTTTGGGAAGTCAAAAGTGTTTAATTTTTTTCTAAAAATGTGCTTATATTACTAAATGTGTTTTTCGAATTGATAAGTAAAAATGCGAGAATTTTTTTTTTTTTCCAAAAATATATCTTTTAAAAGCTGAATACAGACAAAAGAGGCAACGAACAAAACTGATTATAGTTTTGTTAGAGACAAAGAGTCTCTTTTTATATGTGATGGAGAGAATAAGAATCATCTTTTTCTATTCACGTCCACACAAATTTCTTAACTTGCCAGTTCAAAAAATGGACCAACTACAGTCTCTTCTTCTCAAGATTCCCCATGGCGACAGCTTCAGCTGTTCCAAGGAGTTTATTTCTCCCCAATTTCCATTACCCAACAACTCTCTATCAAATAAAGCTCAAATCTTTACAAACCCCACTTAGAATCCTTTCTCATAAATCCAATTTGAGCTCTAATGGAGTCCCTGTCAAAACAAATTTCATCGAAAATACACGATTCCATGAAATGGGTGTCAAGAGAATTAACTCTAGTAGAGATCTTATTGTCAGATCCATGGGATCAGACAGTAGTGTTGCATCCACAGGGTTACCAAACAAGGCAAAAGATTGAAATCTTTTTCTCTTTCATATTATGGAATTTTGATTGATAGCATGTTTGGCCAAAATTTTAAAATATGCTTGTTTTTTGGAAAATATTTTTTTGTTAGGTGCTTTTGAAAAAGTACTTTTGGAGAGTAGTATTTCGTGTTTGACTAATCAATTTGGAAAACAGTTTTGCCTATATTAGAGCAATAGTTTATAGGGGAAAAGACTAATTTTTTAGCTTTTTGTAAACCCCTTTCGTGGGAGCTCCCACCGTTTTTGCTCCCTTGGTGACTCAAACTTATAACCTAAGTGTTGGAAGTGAGGAGTGCTTAACCTCCGAGTAACTCCCTGAAAAAACAGTTTTTATTACTATTCGAAGCTTGAGTTTTGATGTTTTTTTCTTTTTTGGATGTTTGTTTTGCTGTAGGTGTTTGGAGCATTGCATTTATTAGTTTCACTTGGAATCATACTGGCTATGGATAATTTGTTAAAGAAAGCATTTGTGGAAGCTGCTATTAAGTTCCCAAGTGCTCTATTTGGAATGTTTTGCACATTTGCTGTTCTAACGATTCTTGACTCCGTTGTTCCTAAGGCTGCAGAAGGATTGATGAACTTTTTTGAGCCTGCACTTTTGTTTATCCAGAGATGGCTTCCATTGTTTTATGTACCTTCTTTGGTTGTTCTCCCTCTTGCCGTCAAGGATGTTCCTGCAGCTTCTGGGGCCAAGATTTGTTTTATACTAGGTACCATATCTTAACTGTACGATAAATTGAAATGCTTTTGGTTCTTTTGCAGAAAGTGCTCTTAAGATCAACTAACTTTAAGTTTGATGCCTATTTAGCTTCTAGAGGCCCTTGTGTTGCTAATTAATAATCACACTTTAAGCCGATGTGAATAAGAAAATGCTATTAGTTACTCATAACTGAATATCTTCCTATGAAATAAACAAAGTATTTTGGACATTGAGCTCAGTAGGACCTGTTTAGAGTTGAACATGTTTCTACTAACTTGTACCCTAGCATATTGTAAGATGCTTGACAAGTTATCCTTACAGCTTGTCTGAATGATTGTTACGTATTGGTAATGTGTTGTTTTAATGAATACACCGTTTTGATAGATTGTATTGTTTCTCGTCGTTTCATAATACCACGCACCCAGCAATTTGAAGAGTAACCTTACAATATTATATATAAAAAAGTACGATACATGGTAGAGTTATTATAAAAAGGTAGGATAAATGGTAAAATAAGATTATTAATACTAAGGGGAAAATAAGGTAACAATGCGATCACACCAAATCAGTATGTCACATATGGTTATAAAAATGCAGCTTCCTTCCTTTTCCTCTCTCCCTCTGTGTAAGTCTCTTTCCTCATGCCAACAGACTGTAACTGATTTTGACTTCTCTGCAGTTGGGGGCTGGTTGGCTTCTCTTTGTGTTGCGGGTTTCACAGCTATATCCGTGAGGAAAATGGTAAAGACCGAGATGATACCTGCTGAGCCCATGGCAAAGCCTTCTCCTTTTACTTCTTTGGAGATGTGGACTTGGAGTGGGATCTTTTTGGCATCATTTGTTGGTGCACTTTACTATCCGACAGCGCTGGGGACAAGTGCTAGAACATGCCTACCCTTTCTACTTTCATCTACTGTATTAGGCTACCTAGTTGGATCAGGGTATGATTCAGCATCTCAGCATGAATAAATCTACTTTTCAGTTTATCATGGAAACTTTCTTCGATTTTCTTGTTCATCTGGTCTGTACATTCATAAGTTTTATATCCTCAGGCTTCCATCCGCTGTAAAGAAGGTTTTCCATCCAATCATCTGTTGTGCAGTCTCTGCAGATCTTGCTGCCATTGCTTTTGGATACCTTTCTAAGTCTGGACTTGATCCAGTTCTTGGTGAAGACTTTACTTCTATGTTATAATTTATTTACTTTCTCATTCTTACATCGGTAACATAAAAGCTGACTTGACTATAGCTATA
The DNA here is from genome assembly GCA_029582685.1 of Solanum piurae. Classification (NCBI taxonomy): domain Eukaryota; kingdom Viridiplantae; phylum Streptophyta; class Magnoliopsida; order Solanales; family Solanaceae; genus Solanum; species Solanum piurae. The sequence goes on along the minus strand of JAJOOO010002967.1, from coordinate 24,035 downwards.
TCAACTTAGATAAGCCATTTCCATGGGTACATTATGTGATAGATAAAAAGGAGGTTTAGGCGAGATTTCATGCATAAATTTTTTTCCTGAGGATTTGGCTTTTAAGCAACAGACAGTTATTTGACTCTCCAGTTATTTTTAAGGTTATTCAACATGCAGTATGCTAAAAGACAAAGGCCAAAAGACTGTACATCTTAATAAGTATATAATTATAGTGGTTTTCACTTGTTACAATATGTTATGAGACCAAAAATATTTTTTTGTTTGATATTCTCAAAGCATTAACATTAACTGTTACTTTAAACATTTTACATGTATAGTAAGATGTTACGATTTCTGTCCATTTGTTTACTTGCGTAATACATCAGCATTATGAGCATGAGATGTTGAACTTTCTGAACAACATTATTTGTCCCATTCAGCTAATTAAATTGTACTTTCACCTTGTTTATTTATTCAGGGGATTATCTTACAAAGGCCGCATCTAATCCTGGAGCTGGTGACATTCTCATGGGATTTTTGGGATCAGTCATCATCTCCTTTGCCTTCTCAATGTTCAAGCAAAGAAAGGTACTAAATAGAAATTAGCTGCATCTAAGGCTGCTAACAGGATAGAAATTTAAAGTTATAAAAGAATTTTAATTACTGGTGACTGGTGAGGAAGGATGTACATGGCACAAGCATGGAACAAAACAAGGAAAAAAAGAGGCAAATTTCAAATGACTTAAAAAATAAAACGAAAAGAACAATGACATTCCAAACCAAGCGGTTGATTCATTTTGGAGTTGTTCTACTTGCCCTTCACTTTTCTTACAAACATAAACTTTTTTCTCTTTATCCTTCACCTTCCTGACTTCTTGCAGCCAAAGTAAGATCGGAGGTCCTTAAGAGGATTCACTCTCTTTCAGCTTCTCACCTGTTCCTTTCTTTTGCTTATGCTAATTATCTATTTCTTACTCTCAGCTTGTTAAACGGCATGCTGCTGAGATTTTCACCTCTGTCATTATATCCACTCTATTTTCACTATATTCAACCGCTCTCATTGGAAGGCTGATCGGGTTGGAGCCAAATTTGACTATATCGATCCTACCACGATGCATAACTGTTGCACTAGCTCTCAGCATTGTTTCTCTATTTGAAGGTCAGGAACATCTCATTGATGATCTTGTTCTCTGAAAGCTTGACAAAAATCATGGATTATCTGGTAATCGAAAGTGAAAAAGATGCTAAACTCTTCTTGAATGTGTGATATTCAGGTGTGAATTCATCCCTAACAGCAGCTGTCGTTGTACTAACTGGTCTAGTGGGAGCAAATTTTGTTCAGGCAGTGCTGGATAAACTTGGCTTCAATGATCCTATTGCTCGAGGGATTGCAACTGCATCAAGGTAGTAGCCATTGCATTGTGCAGAGAGAACAGTTCCTTCCAAGAGTAGTATCAAATGCTCCATTTCGAAAAGAAAACAAAAGAGAATGATATCAAATGCTTTAGATGACCATAAAAATAGCTATAAAAATTGACGTTTGCTACCTTAATTAACAATAACAAGTTTTCTTCTTCTAGGATCAACAATTTGAGTTAAACTGGAAAAACCATATTTTAATTAATTGAAGATGGATTTTTATATTTGAGAAAAGTTATGCTTTGATAAATTTACTTAGAAGAAGACCAACACTGTATAATATTGCTCTAATGACTATTTGTCTTCTGTTTTAAGTGCTCATGGGCTCGGAACAGCAGCTTTGTCAGCTAAGGAACCTGAAGCTCTTCCATTCTGCGCTATAGCATATGCCCTGACTGGTATATTTGGCTCTCTTATATGCTCCGTTCCAGCAGTAAGACAGAGCCTACTGGCAATTGTCGGCTGAGCTTGTTCATCTTCACATTCATCTTTCTTCATACCAATTCGATCATTCTGTTGGGATAATGCCAGCACAATCACCCAAGTAAAGGTTCAGAAGGCAACGGGCGACTTGCTGTTTCTTCACAATGTTCAGGTTCTAGATGCAAGGTGTTTATAAAGTTAAGTTTCCATTGTTTCTCTATCACTATTGGGGAGCATGATTAGGAACTTTCCTGTATCTAGTTTTAGGTTTACTTTGGATGTGTATAGAGGTACATATCCATAGTTTTTCGTTGTAAGATTTTTTCTTGTAAATTGAAATGAATTGCTACTTCTTTTATGAAAGTAAGCACAGCTGAATAGCATGAAACTAATATGTATTTATGATCTTATAATTCATAATTATATTCTGGAATGCATATTCCAACCAAGATCAATTATCAACAGCCTTCAACCATCAGTACTCTTTTGCAATTAGAAGGATAGAATAGGATTTATTACTTTCTTAGGGGATACACTTAAAAAAGATTGAAATGGAACTTTGCACAGAGTCTGAATAGGAACACAGCATCATTAAACTATGATAAATGACATTTTGTGTCAATATTGAGACAAATCATGTGGAATGGCAATCAAGTGAAGATCATTCTTCCTGTTTGCAGTTATTCCAAATGTTTCAGTCATATCTAGATCCTCTGGTTGTTTTCCATTAGGAAGTTTCCAGTCAAAGTGGTAAAGCAACTGTGCTAAGGGATACATAACGCCCGCTAAACTGTATTGCATTCCTGGACATATCCTGCTTCCTGCACCAAATGGAATAAATTGATAGCGATTTCCCTTAAAATCCACAGAACTGTTTTCAAATCTCTCTGGCACAAAATCTTCAGGGTCGTCCCAACTTTCAGGATCTCTTGCCATAGCCCAACAATTAACAATCACTTTGGTTTTAAGAGGAATAGTGTATCCGCCTATTGTTGTTTCCTCCCTGCATTCTCTAGGGGTTAAAAGTGGACCTGGAGGGTGTAACCTTAGTGTTTCTTTAATCACTAACTTCAGATATTTCAACTTTTCAAGATCATTATCATCCAAATCTTTCTTCCCTTTACAGGCCCATCTTGCTTCTCCCTGTGCTTTTGCCATGATATTTGGGTTCTTCATCAGTTCAGAGAATGACCATTGTATTGTTGTTGCTGAAGTTTCAGTGCCCCCGAAGAACATGTCCTACAACATTGAAATTTTACTATTAACATAAACTACCTCTTATGTAACATTCTGCGATTATAGAGTTTAAGAAACAAAAGAAGACTTTGTTAATGATTGACTGTTTAGATGAGATCAGAACCAAATCAACTTACAAGAATGACTGCTTTGATGTTATCATTTGTCATAGGAAATCGAAGTTCATCCTTCTCATAATTCTGAGTAAAACGTCAATCAAATCTTCAACCTCAAACTCATTGTTGCCTTTTACCCCATTTGTTTTATTCTGTTTATGATCATTAATAATATTCTCTAATATTACATCAAGCTTATGATGCATATTCATCAATCTGTTTCTCTTTCCACTGATTTGATGAAGTAATTTCCATGAAGGAAAGAGATCTACCACATCAAATTCAGCTAATAAGTCTAGTACTTCCCTCATGATCATTAACAAATTATCTCTATCATCCCATACTTTTCCGAAAGCTGATCTACATATAACAGAGCTGGTAAGTTGAAGAGCCTTTTCAGACATGTTAACCACATCATCTGGTGTGGAACTAATTGATGTAACAAGATTATGAACCTCATCTTGTCGAATTAAACTAAATGACTTGACCATCTTTGCACTGAGTAGCTCTGAAATGCATATTTTGCGCATTTGTTTCCAGTAATCACCATATTGTGCAAATGCAATGTCTTTTTGACGATAAAAGACTATATCAGACGCCACAAGCTTTGGCCTTGCTGCAAAAGAAAGGTCATGAACTTTTAGAATTTGTTTTGCCAAATGAGGAGATGATACTACAACTGCATCAACTTCCCCTAGCTGCAAGTGCAACAATGGCCCATATTTTTTGGCTAATTTTATAAGAGCATGATGTGGAAGTGCTCCAACAAAGTGATGCAAGCTTCCAATAATAGGTAACTTCCATGGACCTGGTGGCAATAATAATATTTGGTTCATTTCTTTCCATTTTCTAACAACAATATAGAGAATGAAGAAGAAAAGCAAGATTGAAATTAAATTAAAATGAAAGTGCAGAATCTCCATAATATCACAATGAGGAAGATTACAAGCAAAAACTCTTAGTGAATAAGTCAAATTTATAATTCATTTGATGAAGATGTTGCTATCAAAATGAAAAGTTAAAAATAAAAAGAAAGGGGAATTGTGTGGCCAGTTTTGCATATATGCAAGTCAGGTAGATTAATAGATATAGCTTAGGTATTAATGCTGATTAAATAAGTTAATTGTGCTTTGAAATATTAACATCTATATCTATATTTATATATAATCTAATCTAAAGCTAGGCATTAGTGTCAATGTCGAAGCCAAAATTTTATCAGGGTGTCCAAGAATAATGGTGCGTGGTTGTCATTTTATCGGGATGTCCAAGAATAATGGTGTGTGATTTGAGGGAATCAGGAACTTCTTGATTTCAAATGGACACCCATTACACTGCACCAAAGGCATAGCTTTCGGAAACCTTACAGACTTTGAAGTCAAGATTAATGCAATCTTCATTCAGATGACACAATAAGGACTGGACTAGGCGCCAGATGACAAACATTAAAGGTCAGAACTAGCTTTGCAAACAGAGAAAGACCAATGGTTGAGGTTTTATGAGCAAACTGCTTCTATTACCATATTCATTCAATGAAACAGAACAAAGCATGACAGTCAACAATTCTCTAAACCATTGAAAATAATATGTAGTCACTGTCTTCAAAATATTACATTGAAAAAACTGAAATAACAAACAAAACCCCAACTAACCCTCCACCAGGGGTCGAGGTTCGAATGTAGTTCCTTCACATTGCATAATTCCAACCAAGATCAATTATCAACAGCCTTCCACCATCACTCCTATGCAGTTATAAGGATGAAATAGGATTTATTACACTTAAAAAGATTGAAATAGAACTTCGCACAGAGTCTGAATAGGAAAGAAAGCATCATAAAACACTATGATAACGACATTTTGTGTCAATATTGTGACAAATCATGTGGAATGGCAATTAAGTGAAGATCATGTTTCCTAGCTGCAGATAATCCAAGTGTTTCAGTCATATCCAGATCCTCGGGTTGTTGTCCATAAGGAAGTTTCCAATCAAAGTGGTAAAGCAACTGTGCTAGCGGATACACAACATTAGCTAAACCAAAATGCATTCCTGGACACATCCTGCTTCCTGCACCACACGGAATAAATTGATAGTGATTTCCCTTAAAATCCACACAACTGTTTTCAAATCTCTCTGGCACAAAATTTTCAGGGTCGTTCCAACTTTCAGGATCTCTTCCCATAGCCCAACAATTAACAATCAATTTAGTTTTTAGAGAAATAGTGTATCCTTCAATCGTTGTTTCCTCTCTGCATTCTCTAGGGGGTAGAAGAGGACCTGGAGGGTGTAAACGTAGCGTTTCTTTAATCACTAACTTTAGATACTTCAACTCTTCGAGAATATTATCATCATAAGCCTTCTTTCCATCGAAAGTCTTTCTCACTTCCTCTTGTACTTTAGCCATGACATTTGGGTTTTTCATCAGTTCAGACAATGCCCATTGTATTGTTGTTGCTGAAGTCTCAGTTCCCCCGAAGAAAATGTCCTAAAACATTGAAGTTTAAGTGTTAACATATAACTTTTTCAAATGATGGGACTATCATAACATATAGTAACTTACAAGAATGACTGCTTTGATGTTGTCATTTGTCATAGGAAATTGAAGTTCATCATTCTCCATGACTCTGAGTAAAACATCAATCAGATTTTCACCCTCGAACTCGTTATTGCCTTTTCCCCCATTTGCTTTACTCTGTCTATGATCATTAATAATATTCTCCAATATTACATCAAGCTTATGATGCATATTCATCAGTCTGTTTCTTTTTCCACTGATTTTGTGAAGTAATTTCCAGGAAGGAAAGAGATCTACCACATCAAATCCGGCTAATAAGGCTAGTAATTCCCTCATGATCATTAACAAATTATCTCTATCATCCCATACTTTTCCGAAAGCTGATCTACATATAACAGAGCTGGTAAGTTGAAGAACCTTTTCAGACATGTTAACCACAACATTTGGCATGGAACTAATTGATGTAAAAAGATTATGAACCTCATCTTGTCGAATTAAACTAAACGACTTGACTATCTTTGAACTGAGTAGCTCTGAAGTGCATATTTTGCGCATTTGTTTCCAGTAATCACCATATTGTGCAAATGCAATGTCTTTTTGACGATAAAAGACTATATCAGACGCCACAAGCTTTGGCCTTGCTGCAAAAGAAAGGTCATGAACTTTTAGAATTTGTTTTGCCAAATGAGGAGATGATACTACAACTGCATCAACTTCCCCTAGTTGCAGGTGCATTAGAGGTCCATATTTTTTGGATAAATTTCTAAGAACATGATGTGGAAGTGATCCAATAAGGTGATGCAAGCTTCCAATAAGAGGCAATTTCCATGGACCTGGTGGCAATAATCTTTGGTTCATTTCTTTCCATTTTCTAACAAGAAGAAAGAGAATAAAGAAGACAAGCAAGATTGGAATTAAGTTAAAATGGAAGTGCAAAATCTCCATATTATCACAATGAGGAAGATTACAAGAAAGAACTTTTAGTGAATGTGTCAAATTTATAATTCATTTGATCAACATGTTGCTACCAAAATGAACATTTAAAAAGAGATGGAGGTTGTGTGTGGCTAATTTTGTTAGGACCGGAATAAGCAGGTGCAATGCGAAAGCTAACAAAGCAAACCTCGAAAGACCACGAGTTAGAAGACAAACGAGAAATATACCAAAAGACACAAAGATTTAACTTGGTTCAGTCAGTCGACCTACATCCACAAAGGAGATGAGCAATCCGCTATAAATATGAGAGTATAAAATATAGAGAGAAATAACCTCAACCAATTCACTCGAAATACATGCGAGGTTCACACATTCTCCCCATAACCAAAACTCTCAAAACCCTAGGACTATATTGTGAATGATGATTAAGTTAGAATGAACAAACCTCTATTTATAGAGTCTAAACTTTTTCCTACAAGAAAAGGACTAGTCAAATATGGAGATATTTTATTTTCCTTTCCTTTTTCTAAAAGAAAAATATTTATGGTAAGAAACTCGAGGCAAATAATAGCCAACACATTTTTATTTTATTTTGGTTTTCCACCCATTGTACGGTATCTGCATTGGAGCCTGAAGCACAATTTTTTCATATTCAAAGCTCGAACCCGAAACCTCTGATCAAGGAGGAGCGAACCACCCGAGACCTATAATTAAGAAAAAAGCAGCCTGATCCATTGCACCATAGTCTTTGTGTGGCCAATTTTGCTTATATGCAAGTTAGGTAGATTAATAGATATACCTTAGGTATATTACTTATTAAATAAGTTAACCGTTCTTTGAAATATTAACATCTATATCTATATCTATATCTACTAGAGAGGGATGGCTCGTGCTGAGCACGGGCCCAATATATAAATATATTTTTCCATAGATAATCAATTTATTCAAGTTATGTGTCTGTATTAATAAAAATGGATGATCAAGTTAGAAATAAAGTATGTTCATTCAATTTGCAAATTATATGCAATACCAAATCATAGATAAAATAGAAGACATTAAATGTTGACACAACTCAAACAAATTGCACCCAAAAAAATGTTATCTATATTATTGAACATTAACCTTAGTTTAAGTAAATTAAATGAGGGTATATCATCTCTAAATGACAATATTGAGGGGTATATCAGACCCTTTTCCTTTTTCTCTTTTTTGGCTTTTTTCTCTTCTAATTTTGCTAACCAAAAAACTCTACTAATAATCTTGGTTCTTTTCCTCTTTTCTATTTGAAGTCTATATTAAGTATAGGAAAATTAAGCGGTTAAGTAAACTTATACTACTTAATTACTCATCATAGCTATAGTTTGCTATAATTACCACTCACGACTAACATTATACATTAATTACGCGGGTTGATTTCGAGTTTGTATAATTAGCCACGTTTGTATATGTATAATTCGCCAGAATATACAAATACATATGTATAATATACAATTATCTAACCTATATACATATACAATTCACCTCTCTCCCACTCTCTGCCCTCTCTCGCTCGCCTCTCTCCTCCCGCCTCCCTCTCCCAATCTCGCTTGCCAATTATACAAATGCACAGTGGCGGATGTAGAGTGTGTCCAGGGGGGTCGGAAAAAAAAATTACATTATATAAGATCAATTTTTTGGTGTATGTGTATATATTTAAAATTGAACCCCCTAAACATATGTCAAAGGAGTAGCTCAATGGTTTATGGGGTTCAGGATTTCTCCTATGTGAGCTTTGGGTCACAAGTTGTATAATATACAATTATCTAACATATATACATATACAATTCACCTTTCTCCCACTCTTTGCCCCCTCTCTCTCGCCTCTCTCCTTCATATAACATGTAGCTACGAATTGTAATTATCAAACTACAGCTATGTAGAGTAATTGGGCTATTTTTGAGTGACTATATGTAAAAGTTTTCCTTAATTATATGTTGTCTTTCCCAGTTACAACAAGAGTAATTAATTAGTATTTCTAAGCATCAATCTAAAATGTTGATAATGAAAATATTCTTAAAATATTGACCTTGTTGTAAAATGAATGTCCACACAATATACTGTGTCCAAGTAAAATACTTTGTGACCAAGTTTATAACTTATATATATGTATATCCCCTCTGGTAATATGATACAATAACAAGAAGTAATAACATTCAATAATAAAGGAAAGTTACTACTACTATTACTTTGTCACTCTCTATCTCTACTCTTCTTAATTTTAATTTATTATCTTCATTTTATAACATACCTACTTTTATATTATCCTCGTTATTTAAATTATCTGTTATAATATTTATGTCCAAATACATAATAGTGTTTTAATTATTATAGAGTCCGAGCTTTTCGTTAATTATTTTCTTCAATACAGTACTAACGTGTTGGGTAAAACTAAAATGTTTAGCCCCAAATTTATAGGAGTTTAAAGTCGACTAATAATAACTTTTTAAAAGCGAGTTGTCAGAAAGGCTCAGTCCAACCCCACACGAGTCACGACCCAAGCCTCATGAGCCAAGAAATTTGATGGGCTAGGGCGGGCCGGCCCTTCATTTGGAAGGGCCTGAAAATACTCAACCCAACTCAACTTTAGAAAGGTTGCGGGTTGGGGCGGGCTAGCCCTTTGTTTTTTTTTTCTTTTCAAACTTAAAATTCTATAACATCAACAAAATGAGAGGATTTTCAAATTAAATATGGCAAATAATGGCGTTGTTTCAATAACACTAGCAAAAAATCTAGTTGATTAACATGTATCTAGGATACTAGATACGTGAGATACATGTATCTGGTGTGATGCATCCCAGATACGGGAGCGAGATAAGTGAGTGGTGAGGGCGAGGGCGGTGGGAGGGAGGCGAGGGCGCGAGATTTGTCTATGTATCCTAGATATATGTGAATCTCACTTGGATAGAGTGTATCTAGAACAAATTACACCTAATTTTGAGTCCATGTATCTAGACTCACCAAAATTTGGTAAGATTCGTAATCTTACATCATAACATGCCTCTAAGTAATTATCACATACAATAAGGAGATTTCTATAAGTTACCCTTGAATAAATAGTTTTGGCCATGGGCCGATCCCTGCCTTGCCCCGATTAAGCCTCAAGGGCCAAAGACTTATATGGATTGGGCTTATAAGCCCTAGTTTTAAATGAACTTGAAAAATCTTATCCCAATAATGTGTTGGGTTGAGCCACCCCATAAGTTAAGCCCATTTTGACGGCTCTAGTTATTATAACGAGAAGTTCTAATGTCATAGTATTTCACTCGGTATAACACTAGTGATCACTTGAATGACTTTGAATGAAAATATCCTCAAATATCAAAATATCTATTCAAACATTAATGTCAAAATATAAATCATAATTTGGTATAGAAGTCATGTTTTCAACTAATGTCATGACGAATTATTTTCTTCAACAAAGTACTAACGTGTTGAATAAAACAATAATGTTCTTTGTGTAATATTTCCGGTACATAAAGTTAATGCATTTATTATTTTTTCTCATGTATCCAACTAAACGAGCCCTTAGTATTTTCCAAATACGAAGGTTTACTACTAATTAACATTGTGTTTGATGTACTGCTACACCAGTGTGGTTTATCCGCTTTTTCGTGGAAGGAAATAATCTTATACCTCAAGTAATAGGAGGGAATTAGGTTTCTTAAGGACACACTATGAATTCAGTGGACTCGGATATAATTCTGTTTCATCTACATTTCTGGTTCTACTTAATTTGAAGTTTTATACTTAGTATTTTATTTTCGAATACAATTAGGATAACAATAGCTACCGTAGTGTTTCTTTGATCACTAACTTCAGATACTTCAATTCTTCGAGTTCATTGTGGAATGGCAATCAACTGAAGATCATTCTTCCTAGTTGCAGATATTCCAAGTGTTTCAGTCATATCCAGATCCTCCGGTTGTTGTCCATTAGGAAGTTACCAATCGAAGTGATAAAGCAACTGTGCTAGCGGATACACAACATTAGCTAAACCAAAATGCATTCCTGGACACATCCTGCTTCCTGCACCAAACGGAATTTATTGAAAATGATTTCCGTTGAAATCCACAGAACTGTTTTCAAATTTCTCTGGCACAAAAGTTTCAGGGTCGTCCCAACTTTCAGGATCTCTTGCAATAGCCCAACCGTTAACAACCACTTGAGCTTTAAGAGGAATAGTGTATCCATCAATTTTTGTTTCCTCCCTGCATTGCCTAAGGCCTAAAAGAGGAGATGCAGGGTGTAACCATAGTGTTTCATTGATCACTAACTTCAGATACTTCAACTCTTCGACATCATTGTCATTCAAATCTTTCTTCCCTTTACAGACACATCTCACTTCTGCCTGTGCTTTGGCCATTATATTCAGGTTCTTCATCAGTTCAGACAACGCCCATTGTATTATTACTGATGAAGTTTCAGTTCCCCCAAAGAACAGGTCCTACAACATTGAAGTTCAGCTATTAATATATGATTTTGACAAATGATGTAACTAACGAAAACTACCACTTGAGGTAGCTAGGAACTTAAGAAAACCTTTGTACATCCCATTCTATGTAACATTATGCCACTGCAAAAAAACGACTTCCCATTTGTTCTAGCCTTGGTGGACAGAGTTACCTAGCTAGTACTTGTTTCTGGTGGCAGGTATCCCGTGGAATCAGTCGAGGTGCGTGTAAGCTGACCCAGACACCACGGTTATCAAAAATAAAGATAGATATACCAACAAGTAAATGAAAGATGGTAAGATTTCCACATGTTTCTTAATCTGTACCTGTCTTGATAACAGAAACAGCTTTTATATCAAACGGTTAAAATATGAGAGGTAATTTGTGAATGATTTTAAGATTAAGAAACTTTCAGTCTTTTTTCATTTCTCTTAGTTTATGTGGCACAATAAGTGTAAACATGAACAAGACTCTCTAAATGAATGATTGTTTTGATGAGATAAGAACCAAACTTACTAGAATGACTGCTTTGATGTTGTCATTTGTGAATGGAAATCGAAGTTCACCATTCTCCATAACTCTGAGTAAAATGTCAATCAAATCTTCACCCCCAAACTCACCGTGGCCCTTTTCCTCATTTGGTTGATTCTCTTTATGTTCATGAATAATTTTCTCCAATACTACATCAATCTTCTTATGCATACTCATCAATCTGCTTCTCGTTCCACTAATTTCGTGAAGTAATGTCCAAGAAGGAAAGAAATCAGCCACATCAAATCCGCCTAATAAGGTTAGTACTTCCCTCATGATCATCAACAAATAATCTCTATCATCCCATACTTTCCCAAAAGCTGATTTACATAAAACAGAGCTAGTAAGTCTAAGAACTTTTTCAGACATATTAACCACAACATTTGGCGTAGAACGAATTGATGCCACAAGATTATGAACCTCATCTTGTCGAATTAAACTAAGCAACATGACCATCTTTGGACTAAGTAACTCTGAAATGCATATTTTGCGCATCTGTTTCTAGTAATCACCATATTTTGCAAATAAAATGTCTTTTGACGATAAAAGACTATATTATATTTTCAAAACGGCCGACATAGGGTTTCTTCAGGTGGCTCCTACATAGGCAAGCAGCTGCGCAGCTCTCATGGCTGCTACGGCCACTGGACGGCATTCTTTTGAGGCTGTCCAGCCCGCCCCACCATCCCAAACCACCACATACACCACCATTTTCAATTCCAATACTCTAAATTCTAAACAATCTGCCCTAATTAACTCAAAAACGATCGTAAAATCAATCGAAATAATTCATGGAGAACCTACTATCACGTTTTCAATGAAGGAAAGGCAAGACTTTATGATCGAAGAGGGATTGCATCAAGCAGTGATGCTTAAATTATCCCATGGTGCGCTAGATCTGAAGGTATTAAGGTCAATTTTACCAAAACATCTTGATACCAAGGGTAATTGTTTAATTGGCTTACTTGCTCCAAGACAAATTTTGTTGAGGTTTGATCAATATGAAGATTATGTACTAGCTTTATCTCACTCAGTTAATTATCTTCTCTACAATGGAGAGGAGCACCAATGTAGGGTTTTTCCATGATCTATTGGATATAATCCTAAAGAGGAAACAATATTAGCTGTGGTTTGGATTTCTTTACCAAACTTATTTCCATAATTGTTTTCAAAGAAGTCTCTGATGTCTATAGCATAGGCAGTTGGGAAACCAATAGCTATAGATAAAGCCACTCAAATCAAGTCAAGACCTAGCACAACTAGGGTCAAGGTTATACTTGATTTAATGGAAAAGCTTCCAAATTGTATAAGGTTGCAGTTTGTGGATGGAAAATCTGGTAAGTTGATCGAGGGTTTTCAGGAGATTGTATATGATAATCTACCTTTGTATTGCAATTATTGTAAGCACCAAGGTCATGATGAAGATAGTTGTCGTTTGATCTCGAAAAGAAATCAAAATAACAAACAAATTGATGATACCATTGAAGTTGCTTTAAAAGGTACTATCAATAATGAAAAGTATCAAGGTGATGCGAGAGAAATACTAAATGAAAAAAATAAAAATTGTAGATGTCAATCAAAGTAAAGCTACTTCTTTAGATCGACACTTGGTTGCTGCCACTTCTGAGCAAAATCGTGCAGACTCAATGGATGTTGATACAAGTAATATTGGTGTTCAAACAACTACCAAAAATAAAGGTTAATGCAATAACCAACAGGCTGCTACTAATGAGGTGCAATCAAAAGATGTTGGGATGAATTTGATGTCTAATGCAACTAAAAACGCAGGGGGAACACTAAAAGTTGGGATTGATGCGCGCAAGTTGGTTCAGGGAAAAAATTAATGGATTTAGGACGAAAATTAATGGATACATCTAATGTTGAAGATGCTGAAAATTCTGGGCAGCATGTTTTGCAAGTTGTAAACGAGAATGCAACAAAAAATTGGACACTGGTTGCACAAAAAAATTCATATAGTAGTCGGACCCTTACCCCAACTAGTCAAAATAATTCTCCATGTAGTGAAAAGGGTGCGACTGGGAATTTTCATGACAGTGAGAAGAGGCATGATATTAGTAATGTGTCAAGAGACCTATCAAGTAAGGTTAACAAAGAATGACAACAATTTGATCCAAGAAAAACAGGTCTCACCACCTGCTTTGAATAGCAAATTAAGTCCAGAAACTTCCGTATTTGTGCCTAAATGTGTGATTGCAAAGAAGAATGAGTCAAGGGTCTTAGTGTCAAATACAATTGATTTGGACGAGGATTCTCTTGATGAAGATGAGGAAGACAATATGCTGGACATATGCTTTGATAGAGTGGCTAGGGAAGGGGATATATCACCTAGGCAACAAAAGCAAAAAGAAGACACATGGAAGGCAACATAGTTGTGACGGTAAAATGACTGAGGAGTTTGTTCCAAGGCACCTATTGATGCGACAGGCAAAGCAAAATCATTTGACAGTATCAATAGGTTCAACAAGATCCAATAAATTCATAAAGAAAGTATGAATTATCAAGTGTTGTTGGATAGGTTTGAAGAAGAAGACAAGAGAAAATTACTTCAAGTTACTTTTGATGGGCAATCAATCTTTTTTAATTCATGTTTTTGTAATAGAAAGTTTAAGGTTGATAACTCAACTTTCTTCTTGATTGGCATATTTTTACATTATTTAAGCATCCTCATTTGTAATATCATCATGTAGTGTATTACAAACACTGTGGTGATAAAACAATACTTAGTTCTATCTAGTTCTTATTTTCTTAATGCTTGTTAAGTAGCAAAAGTTAGGTACTTCATTAGAATTATATCTACGTACTAAGCACATCGTGCGGCATTAGACAACTCGCTCACGAATCTTTACAATCTTATGAGCTCAAGTAAATCTTTTTAACAATAGATCTACTAAGCACACTGTGTGCAACAGTGCAAGTAAGCAAGCTTAAGTAAGCCTTTTTAATTCTAAATCGCTAAGGTAATGTTGAATGAAAGAAAGAAACAAAAGAATTGCTTAAGAAAACTTTTATAATATTACTCAAGATTTGCTTGATTCTTGCTTGGTTATTTTATATTCTCTATGTAATTAGAAGATTTCAAGAACCTTCCGTATAAATTCATGAAATTTTAAATCAAGAATATTTAGAAATTCATGAAATTCTAAATTCCAAATTAAAATTCATGAAATTCTAAATTCCAAACGTATAAATTCCTTCCGTATAAATTCATGAAATTCTAAATTCCAAACGTATGTCCTTTCCACATGATTAATGAGCCTATGAACAACAGAGAAGTATCATAAAGGAGGGTCCGGCCCAGTAAAAAACAAGTTTTAGTTATTTTAATTTTTTTAAAAAAATTTATATAAGCCACAATAGTTTAGGAAGAATCACAATCGGTAGGTCCACGTATACAGGGGTTGATGAATGATGACTCAGTAGTCAATTTCAGAGCAAGTATTAGAAGATTTTAAAGAGATAATATATTTTAGTTTAGCATAATATATAAATGAGTCTTTTAATTTATCTTTACTTTTTTTAATATGTATAAGTAGATATATATATATCAATGTGGCGTCTCACATAATTGTCATATATGACATGTGTATCTATCTATTTGTTTAGTGTTTGAAAGTCATAAATATCAGTTGAAATTATGTTTTAAAAAAAACATATTTATGTGTTATCACTACACCAAAATTATCTTTAGTCATAATTAATTAACGACAATAATTTAATTGCCGCTAAATATGTTTTTTTATGCAAATTAGCAATCTTTTAAAATATTTCTAATGCATATAACGATATTAAATCTTATAACAATTAACTAATATTGATAAAGACTTTTAATATTTTTTGTTAATATGCACATATATTATTGCTAAAAAAACTGTTTTTGTTATAGTGTATGTACTCTAATTTAAGACTTCCGGATATAATGTATGGATGATAATTCTTCATGAGTCACTTCTGGACATACATGTCAATACACAAAGAGCCAAAGTAAAGAGAATGAGATTTTCTTTTTGATTTATAATCTAGTATCATTCGATATCTATATTGATCCAACTAAATTTGAATTTGTATTGAAATATCTCCTATTAAAAAGTAAAATACTCCTTATCAAAACGACTTCATATCCACAATGAGATTTAGTTGCATATTTCCATAAATGGTATGTGCTAGCACTACAACAAAAATAATTTTTAGCGGCAATAAACAGACACATTAATAAAGAGTGTTAAAGTTTTTACCGATATTAGTTAAGTGTCATTAGACTCAATGTTTCTAAAGGCCTTAGAGAAATATACAAAGAGTGCTAATTGTCACTAAAAATACATATTTAACGACAATTGAGTTATTAACGTTAATTAATTTCCGCTAAAGATCATTTTTGATGTAGTGTAGATCAATAAAATTATTTGATGCGTCATATTTTGCTGGTAGGTAGTGGTGCAAACTTTTGACTTGTAGGTCTCACTTTTATTTGTTTTCCAATTTCCTGGTTACTGTTATATATAGTATTGTATTGTTAATTTAGATATAATATTTGTTTTTGATTATTATTTAAATTTTAATATATCGTATTGTTTAAATTTATTGTTAAGTAATAACGAAAAGACTCATTTTATATAATAATTGATTTGGTGTGATCATTTCATTATTTTAACATTTTCTTCTCTTTTTGTCTTTATTATTATTTAATAATTCTATTTTATTCTTTACTATACATTTTCAAAGTAGTTCTACCCTGAACCTTATATTCTTGTATTTATCATCAAATTATGGAAATGTGACATTATATAATGACGAATATCGTAACGTTATAATTTAGAAATAATATCTTAGATAGTCACTCAACTATAAATTCTTTGCTCAGAAAGTCACTCAACTTTGGTTATTAACT
Organism: Solanum piurae; assembly: GCA_029582685.1. NCBI lineage: Eukaryota > Viridiplantae > Streptophyta > Magnoliopsida > Solanales > Solanaceae > Solanum > Solanum piurae. The sequence goes on along the minus strand of JAJOOO010002967.1, from coordinate 7,486 downwards.
GAAAAGTCGGCCAACTATGAGTTTTTTTCCCAGAAAGTCACTCAACTATGAGTTTTTTTTCTTAGAAAATCACTAAACTTGATTTTTGACTCAAAAGTCACCTAACAATGATTGTTTTACTTACAAAGTCACTCAACTATGAATGTTTTATTTCAAAGTCAATTAACCAATTTAATTGATTTTTCCAACATAAATTTTTCACTTTTAACCAAAATTATAAGAAATAAAAAGATATTTTATTTGCAAACATTTCGCTACTACCAAACTAATCACCACTCATATTGGTTATATTATTTGGATTATCATATAATTTCCAAAGCAGATTAGCTTAAAGATCACAAGTCACAACAGAGTCGATCATTTCCTTATCTTGCTTCTTGGTTTCTTATATTTTTTTCAAGAAAAAAAAATTAGATGCAAATCGAGTAGTTATTTTGTATCAGCACTTACTAAATTATATAAATGAATATCTTTTTATTTCTTAAAATTTTGGTTAACTTTTTTTTATGTTAATAAATATTAATGAAAAATAAATTAAATTGGTTTAATAACTTTGTAATTAAAATATTCATAGTTGAGTGACTTTGTAAGTAAAATACTCATAGTTAAGTGACTTTTGAGTTAAAAATCAAAGTTTAGTGACCTTCTGAGAAAAGAACTCGTACTTAATTAGTGACTTTCAGACGAAAAAACTCATAGTTGCATGACTTTTGAGTTAAAAATCAAAGTTGAGTGACTTTCTAAGAAAAGAACTCATAGTTGAGTAATCATCTGAGATATTATCTCTACAATTTATCCAAATATTATTGTATTCATTAAAATAATACAGTACAATAAAAATATCAAACGCCATAAACTCTTGCCTTGCTGCAAAAGAAAGGTCATGAACTTTAAGAATTTATTTTGCCAAATGAGGAGATGATACCACAAGTACTGCATCAACCTCCCCTAGTTGCAAGTGCATCAATGACCCTTATTTTTTATTCAATTTAAGATTAACATTTATTTTATTTAATAAGGAACTTATCTACTCCATCCAACTAGTTCCGATTTACTTTCAGGGCAACCTATTATCATATCGAAATTATAATTCTGTAGAGAACTGTCATATTACTCATATCTTTTATCAATATAATTTGGCAATCTCAATAAACAAATGAAGACATAATCAATCTATATTCATGAAAATTGCTTGGATTTGGTGTCAAAATCACATAACAGTATTTCTGTATTATTCCAACCAAGATCAATTATGCACTTAGAAAGATAAAATAGGATTTATTACTTTCTTAGGGGATATATATAAACTTAGAAGGATTGAAATACAACTTTGCATAGAGTCTGAATAGGAAATTAAGCATCATTATACTATGATAATGACATTTTTAATCATGTGAAATGGCAATCAAGTGAAGATCATTCTTCCTAGTCGCAGATATTCCAAGTGTTTCAGTCATATCCAGATCCTCCGGTTGTTGACCATAAGGAAGTTTCCAATCGAAGTGATAAAGCAACTGTGCTAGCGGATACACAACATTAGCTAAACCAAAATGCATTCCTGGACACATCCTGCTTCCTGCACCAAACGGAATATACTGAAAATGATTTCCATTGAAATCCACACAACTGTTTTCAAATCTCTCTGGCACAAAAGTTTCAGGGTCGTCCCAACTTTCAGGATCTCTTGCAATAGCCCAACCATTGACAACCACTTGGGATTTAAGAGGGATAGTGTATCCATCAATTATTGTTTCCTCCCTGCATTGCCTAAGGCCTAAAAGAGGAGATGCAGGGTGTAATCGTAGTGTTTCATTGATCACTAACTTCAGATACTTCAACTCTTCGAGATCATTGTCATTCAAATCTTTCTTCCCTTTATGGACACATCTCACTTCTACCTGTGCTTTGGCCATTACATTCGGGTTCTTCATCAGTTCAGACAACGCCCATTGTATTATTACTGATGAAGTTTCAGTTCCCCCGAAGAACAGGTCCTACAACATTGATGTTCAGCTATTAATATATGATATTTTGACAAAAGATAGACAGAGCTATCTAGTACCTGTTTCTGGTGGCGTGCAAGATGACCTAGACACCACAGTTATTAAAAAGAAAGATAGATATATATACCAACAACTAAACGAAAGATGGTAAGATTTCCACATGTTTCTTAATCTGTTCCTTATATCAAACGGTTCAAACATGAGCATTCACTCATTTTTCATTCGTTTTAGTTTATGTGGCACAATAAGTGTAAACATGAACAAGACTCTAAATGAATGATTGTTTTGATGAGATAGAACCAAACTTACTAGAACGATTGCCTTGACGCTGTCGTTTGTGATTGGAAATTGAAGTTCACCATTCTCCATAACTCTAAGTAAAACGTCAATCAAATCTTCACCCCCAAACTCACTATTTCCCTCTTTCCCATTTGCTCGATTCTCTTTATGTTCATGAATTATTTTCTCTAAAATTACATCAATCTTCTGATGTAAACTCTTCAATCTGTTTCTCATTCCACCAATTCCATGAAGTAATGTCCAAGAAGGAAAGAAATCAGCCACATCAAATCCGCCTGATAAGGATAGTACTTCCCTCATCAACATCAACAAATTATCTCTATCATCCCATACTTTTCCGAAAGCTGATCTACATATAACAGAGCTAGTAAGTCTAAGAACCTTTTCAGACATATTAACCACAACATTTGGCGTAGAACAAATAGATGTAACAAGATCATGAACCGCATCTTGTCGAATTAAACTAAATGACTTGACCATCTTTGCACTAAGCAACTCTAAAATGCATATCTTACGCATTTGTTTCCAGTAATCACCATATTTTGCAAATACAATGTCTTTTTGACTATAAAAGACTATATCAGATGCCATAAGCTCTGGCCTTGCTGCAAAACAAAGGTCATGAACTTTTAATACTTGTTTTGCCATATGAGGAGATGATACAACAACTGCATCTATTTCCCCTAACTTCAGGTGCATTATAGGTCCATATTTTTTGGATAAGTTTCTAAGAACATGATGTGGAAGTGCTCCAATAAGGTGATGCATGCTTCCAATAATAGGCAATTTCCATGGACCTGGTGGCAATTTTTGGTTACTTTTTTTCGATTTTCGAACGAAAATAACTAAGAGGAGGAAAAAGGAAAGCAAGAACGAAACAGAATTGAAATGAATCTCCATGTTTTCACACTGAGGAGGAATGCAAGAAAAATGAGGTGGTTAAATAGATAAAGGGGTTTGGCTAATTTGTTAGGCCCTTCACGTGAAGTGACCATGTAGTCAGTCACATGGATAATGTTCCGTCTTTCTTTTCACGTGAAAGGTTATTCTCTTCCTTTTTTAAAAAAATAAATATAATTGAATTTAAAAATAAATATAGTAGCTATTAATAAAAATATATAAAAATTAAATAATTAGACTACAACAAAAAAAGTAATTTTAAAAAAAATATTAAAATCACTAACTTATTTATTAAAAAATATTTTTTCTTTTTTCTTTTCATGTGACTGACCATGTAGTCAGTCACATGAAAAATGTTCGGTCTTTCTTTTCAGGTGAAAGATTATTCTCTTCCTTTCTATCATTTTTATTATTTTTTAAAAATATAATTAAATTTAAAAATAAATATAGTATATATATATAGATGGTGCACCGCTTGGGGAGGGATCTTTACTTGTTTATTTAATTTAAGATTAACATTTATTTTATTTAACAAGGAACTTATCTATTTCATCCGGCTAGTTCCGAGTTTGAATCTCGAGAAATTCACTATCATATCAAAATTATAATTCTTTGTAGAGAAGTTCGTATTTTTCCAATCAACTTCATTAAACATTTGAATAGATCCACATGCACCTTGGACACGAGTGAGTACAGAAGTCATGTTATACGATTGGATAACAAGACTTCCTTTTTCTACTTTGATTTGTTGAAAACTCGTGTGCTTAGGAGTCCCTGATGATTATATAAACAAAAATTTTACCATGCAATTTTAGAGAGACGACAAAGCGAAAAACAAGTTATGTTGTTTAATAGATATTATTGGTGATTAAATAAGTTAACTGTCATATTACTCATATCTTTTATCAATATATTTAGGCAATTTCAATGAACAAATGAGGAAATCATCAATCTATAATCATGAAAGTTGCTGTATAATTCCAACCAAGATCAATTGCACTTAGAAAGATTGAAATACAACTTTGCATAGAGTCGAATAGGAAATTAAGCATCATTATACTATGATAATGACATTTTTAATCATGTGAGATGGCAATCAAGTGAAGATCATTCTTCCTAGTTGCAGATATTCCAAGTGTTTCAGTCATATCCAGATCCTCCGGTTGTTGTCCATAAGGAAGTTTCCAATCGAAGTGATAAAGCAACTGTGCTAGCGGATACACAACATTAGCTAAACCAAAATGCATTCCTGGACACATCCTGCTTCCTGCACCAAACGGAATATATTGAAAATGATTTCCGTTAAAATCCACACTACTGTTTTCAAATCTCTCTGGCAAAAAAGTTTCAGGGTCGTCCCAACTTTCAGGATCTCTTGCGATAGCCCAACCGTTAACAACCACTTGGGATTTAAGAGGAATAGTGTATCCATCAATTATTGTTTCCTCCCTGCATTGCCTAAGGCCTAAAAGAGGAGATGCAGGGTGTAATCGTAGTGTTTCATTGATCACTAACTTCAAATACTTCAACTCTTCGACATCATTGTCATTCAAATCTTTCTTCCCTTTATGGACACATCTCACTTCTGCCTGTGCTTTGGCCATTATATTCGGGTTCTTCATCAGTTCAGACAACGCCCATTGTATTATTACTGATGAAGTTTCAGTTCCCCCGAAGAACAGGTCCTACAACATTGAAGTTCAGCTATTAATATATATGATTGTGACAAATAATGGAACTAACAATAAGTGTAAACATGAGTATTCACTCATTTTTCATTCGGTTTAGTTTATGTGGCACAATAAGTGTAAATATGAACAGGACTCTAAATGAATGATTGTTTTGATGAGATAGAACCAAACTTACTAAAACAATTGCCTTGACACTGTCATTTGTGATTGGAAATCGAAGTTCACCATTCTCCATAACTCTAAGTAAAACATCAATCAAATCTTCACCCCCAAACTCACTGTTTCCATCTTTTCCATTTGCTCGATTCTCTTTATGTTCATGAATTATTTTCTCCAATATTACATCAAACTTCTTATGCATACTCTTCAATCTGCTTCTCATTCCACCAATTCCGTGAAGTAATGTCCAAGAAGGAAAGAAATCAGCCACATCAAATCCGCCTGATAAGGATAGTACTTCCCTCATCAACATCAACAAATTATCTCTATCGTCCCATACTTTTCCGAAAGCTGATCTACATATAACAGAGCTAGTAAGTTTTAGAACCTTTTCAGATATATTAACCACAACAGTTGGCGTAGAACGAATAGATGCAACAAGATCATGAACCGCGTCTTGTCGAATTAAACTAAATGACTTGACCATCTTTGCACTAAGTAACTCTGAAATGCATATTTTACGCATTTGTTTCCAGTAATCACCATATCTTGCAAATACAATGTCTTTTTGACTATAAAAGACTATATCAGATGCCATAAGCTCTGGCCTTGCTGCAAAAGAAAGGTCATGAACTTTTAATACTTGTTTTGCCATATGAGGAGATGATACAACAACTGCATCTATTTCCCCTAACTTCAGGTGCATTATAGGTCCATATTTTTTGGATAAGTTTCTAAGAACATGATGTGGAAGTGCTCCAATAAGGTGATGCATGCTTCCAATAATAGGCAATTTCCATGGACCTGGTGGCAATTTTTGGTTACTTTTTTTCGATTTTCGTACGAAAATAAATAAGAGGAGGAAAAAGGAAAGCAAGAATGAAACAGAATTGAAATGAATCTCCATGTTTTTACTGAGCATGAAAAACAAGAAAAAAATAGGTGGTTAAATAGGTATTCGGGTTTGGCCCTTTCACATGGAAAATGTTCCGTTTTTCTTTTCATGTGGCTGACCATGTAGTCAGTCACATGAAAAATGTTTGGTCTTTCTTTTCACGTGACAGATTATTCTCTTCCTCTCTATCATTTTTATTATTTAAAAAAAATATATTTTGAATTTCTTTATTTCCCGTTCCTTCTTTTCTCTTTTCTCCTTTTTTTGGATTATTTTTTTATTCTTTATTTTTTTTCATTAACTTTTTTCTCGAATCATAATATTCTTTATATTTTCACCATAATTTAATTTCATATATTTTGTTATAGTATCATTGATCATTGCTTCAATTCTTTAGTGAGACCTCTATGATATCATATTGTCATGATATCATTGATGCATGCTTCGATCTTTTGTTCTGATTCATGATATCATCACAATATATCTAAATATTTTTATGATATCATTGATGCATGCTTCAATCATTTAGTCCTTTAGTGAGTCTTCCATGCTATCATCACACTATATCTATATATGTTTTAGTTTGGCATAAATCATAATATATATGCCCCAAGTTCTTTTTGATCTTTAAAGAGTGTTAGATTTGTTGTTTTTGAAAAATTGATGATTAGGTTTTGTTCTTTATGATCTTTAAAATTCATATTTTAAGAATTTATTTGAAATAGATGTAGGTGTTGATGACTCATATATTAGATTATTGATATTCGAAGAACAAGTTAATTTTAGGTTAAAATCTTTTTGCGCAAAAATGCTTAATGTTCAGGAAAAAAATAATTAAACTTCAGTCATATTGCCTTAAGTTCATAAAAAAAAACTAATTGAAGTTCAGGAAAAAAAAATCAATTGATTTGTCAAATATATTATGCCCTGAGTTCAAACAAAGAATGGTTAAACCTTAGACGTATGTGCCTTAAGTTGATACGAAAATGTCTAAAGAACGCTTGTCTTCGAATTAGGGTTGGACATAAAATATCGAAAATCGAACTGAATCGAATTTTGTGATAATTGAATATTCGATAATTCGGTATTTTGTATGGTATTCAAGAGAAAAAATTCAAATTTGGGTTCGGTATTAATTAAATATTAGTACCATTTGGTATTCTATCGATATTTTTCGAATACCAAAGTATTTATTTAATTACCGTCATATATCAATATATTCATTACTCATTAATTAGTATAAGTCCAAAGAGAAAGTTAAATAATAAACATAAACAATCCAAATACATACGTCTTTTAGGGTGTGTTTGGTATGAAGGAAAATATTTTCCGAAAAATATTTTCCAATTTTCTCATGTTTGGTTGGGTTAAATGTTTTAGAAAATGTTTTCCAAATCAACTCATTTTCCTCAAATTTAAGGAAAATGACTTCCCTTCAAAACTTAAGGAAAACATTTTCCAAAACTCTATTCCAACTTCAAATTACAATTTTTTTTTAAAAAATATTTTCAACTTCAAATTTTTTATTTTTCATCCCG
>JAJOOO010002966.1:0-10630 GCA_029582685.1 Solanum piurae | reverse complement strand
TATAATAATACATACTTAAAACAATAACAACCGACCCAATTCCACGCGAAAATACCCGACCCCAACAGTAGATCATTCTTCTTCTTCAAGTGTGAAAACCAGAAAATCACGACCCGACCCAGAAACTCGATTTCACGTCGTCAATTCCAGTTGCTCGAAACGACAGCAACAACTCCAAATGATGCCTTTTCCGTCAGAATACACGGCAGATCCGCGCCTTAGATGCGCGAATCGGTGCTCTGCAATTTGTTGTCGCCTTCTCCGCAACGTCTCTATCCACATTTAATAGCACAGCAGCAGCTAGCAAGCACGCGTCCTACCCCTTTCCTCTTCTGGAATGGGGAGAAATTTGTGAAAATAGGTGTTTATCCTAAATGGTGAAAGGAATTTATGGTGTTTGAATTTCAAATTCCCACCCGAATTCATTCGTTTTCCCCCCTATTTGGAACCCTAATTCATCCCCTATAGATACTTTACCTTCTTCACTGTGGAGGGGGGGGGGAGAAAAATATTGAGAGGAAAGACAGCGAACTAGAAGCAGAGAGAGTGAGAGTTTAGTCTTTGCTTAAATCTTTTGCATTGTCTCTTTGTTCACGTACGTTTATCGGAATCGCCATTTGTGGTCGTGGAAAGCTCGTCGCCTTCAGTTCTTTGTCTTGTTCCAGAACGCTGCTCCGGAAAAGGTATACAACCTCGCCCCTCTTAAGTCCTTCTGATTCTAGCTCTATTCGTCTATCTGGGTTGATTTTATTTATAGTTTTTTTTTAAGTAGAAATAAAGCCTTCTGTTTAGTTTTTGCTCTCGGAAGTTATTCAAATATATGTTATGAAAGTGTTTTTTTTTTTGTGATTTTGGTATAGTTGAGTCTTGATCTGATTATGATTTTAAATTAAGTTCTCGTTCGAGTTTGTTTAGGGTACATTCGGTTTCAAAGATATTTAGTCCAGTTTGGTTTGTGTTGAAGGATGATTTCTGGTTGCTATCGTTCTCGTTTCTTTCTTGGTTTTCACGGATGTATCATGATTAGTTTCGAAATGCTTTCGTTTTATTTTGTCCCCGTTTGTCACACTTAGTGTTTGAAGTCGTGTTCTTCATTCTTTTACCATAGGATTGGATGAATGAATCAAGACGTCAAGTTGTTTTTGAGCTCATTTTGTGTCTTTAGTAATGCCTGTCTTGATTTTGCCTACTTGAACACTGCTGAACTTATTTTTCTTATACCTTATTCTGTCTTCAAGGACCAGATCCTCCGTTTTGTCCACCATCTATTAATATTCTCTTCAAAATAAGCCTAAGGTCGTATGGTTTAGTACAGAGCATGTGTTGTAGTTGATTTTTTATTTATTTTTTAATCTTAGCGTGATAATGTTAGTTTGAAATTAATTGAACGACTTGCTTTTAAGATCATGTGGATAGTATTCAAGCCTTTACTTTGGAATATCAACCCATGTGTTCATTTTGAATGCATGTTTATGACGAATTACAGTAAGAAGATTCCCAATTAGGCATGCAGTGTTACTTTCTTCCCTTAAATGCTACTATATTTATTTATTATTATTATTATTATTATTTTTTCCTTATTTTACTACTCAAAAGCATCATCTTTCTCTCTATTTGTCAGTTCATATTAGCTCATTATTTTCGATTTGAGTTTGTTTTGCATAGAATAAGATGACTAATGTGTGTGAGAGCCTTTTTATTTTACCTTCAACTTGACGTGATCTGCTTTAGTTGTGGTCTAATTAATGACTATTTAGCTTTAAATCTCTTCTATTAATATTCTATATTTTGGATTCCTGGGGGCGTAATGCGTTGCTAATTTTATCTCTCATTTGTTTACATGTGATATCAATCCGAGTCCTTTCGGACTCCACCCTTGCATATCCTTGAGTCGTTTCGAGTTATCCTTACATTTGCGGTGAAAGAGAAGCTGAAACAGGGCTGGAAAGTGATACATGGGCTGAAACATCGAATTTTAGATGTCCGAAAATCCCAAAAAGGGGCTATATACACTGATATACCTGCTGTATACATGGGTATACAGCCAGAAAATACGATATACAGGTCAAAAACGTGAAAATACGGGTGGAAAGTGCAGAAATACAGAGTTAAAATAAAAATACAGGTCCGGGAGTTCAAGAATCAATTGTATACATGGTATATACATCAAGTATACACTTGGTGTATATCATGATCAATGAAGAGGGACAAAGGGCCAAAAGCTCAATGACTTACTATTTCTTGTTTTGCAGATTTGATGAATTTGGGCAAAAGGCCCAAATTCAATATTTCTTCCCTTTCTCCATTATTATTTATTTGTATTGACTAACATTTTTATTTGGTTCATGGTTTAATTTAATTAAAATCTCCAAGATAGCCATTTCACTTATATATATATATATATATATATATATATATATATTCAAATTAAAGTATTTATGTTTCATACTTAGTTTTAATTTTATCATTTGTCTTGTCACTTAAGTTATTTTCCTTAAGATAATTATATAATAATAATAATAACAAAAATAATAATAATAATAATTTTGTATTTATATTTCATACTTAGTTTTATTTTCATTATTAGTTCGGTCAACATTTGAGGTTTTCCCTTTAAAAGATTTCCTTTAGTTATTCCCCTTAATAATAATAATAAATAAATAAAAAATGAGTCTTTTACTTAGTTATTATTTTTTTTAAATTGGTCAATGTCATTTTAGTCAAATCGCCGGTCAACCGCAAATTAGAGGGCATTGAACTTCAAACCCTTTCATTTTCAATTGATTTTATCTGTTTAAATCTTTTGAAAACCTTATAGTTTTTTCTTGATTTTTGCTAAAAAATTAAGTGGCGACTCTGTTCTTTTGGAAATTCGATTTCTCTTCAATAATAAGTTTGATCGATTTTTCGAAAACCAAGTCATTTTCCTTTTACTCATATTTTTAAATAAAACACCAAACACCATCGAGATCACATATCACCCAAAATTCATGGACTATAGCACACAAAAAATGAAAACACTGATATTTCCCATAGCGGGCCTCGTTGAACTTGAAAATGCCGACGTTTGCTCCTCCGAACCAACGCACACCATTAAATAGGTCTCATGACGCCCACAAAAAATTTTGGCCAAAAACCGCTGACATATCACAAAAAATTCATTGACTGTAGTACACGAAAAATAGAAAAATCAGTATTTCTCTTTCCGGACCTCGTTTGAACTTGAAAAATCCAACGTTTTTCCTCCAGACCAACACACGCCATAAATAAGGTCTTCATGAACACCTACGAAAAATCTCGGCCAAAAAACCATTGGGATCATATATCACCGAAAATCCATGGACTATACACACGAAAAATACAAAAAAAATTATTTCCCGTTTCGGGACTTGTTTGAACTTGAAAATTTCAATGTTTGCCCCTTCAGACCAACGCATGCTATTAATAAGTTCGTCACAGACGCCCACAAAGAATTCGATCAAAAAACCGTCGGGATCACTATCACCCAAAATCAATGGACATAGCACACAAAAAATGGAAAAATTGATATTTCTCGTTCAAGCCTCGTTTGAACTTTTAAATCCCGACATTTGAACCTCTGAAGTAACGCACACCATTAAATAGGTCGTCACGGACGCCCACAAAAAATTTTGACCAAAAAACCGTCGGGATCACATATCACCCAAAATTCATGGACTATAGCACATTAAAAATGAAAAAAATGGTATTTCTCATTCCAGACCTCATTTAAACTTGAAAATTTCAATATTTTTCACTCTGGACCAACGCACGCCATTAATAAATTCGTCACGGACGCCCAAAAAAAATTATCTGAGTTTTTTTTAGTCTGTATAGTCCATTAAGTACACCACACTGAACTTCCGAATGTGTTTTTATGTTGCATTTCTTGTGTAAGTTGCATTTGCAGAATGGGATTTGCTGCTTACGTCAAATGTCAGACGTCCGGGAGCTGAGATTTGTGACTTAAGTGTTACGAAGAGTAAGTTTAGTAAATGTGATAGCACAGCAATCCCACAATCTACTGCAATAGATTAGAGAGTACCTTCATGCAAAGAGGTAACATAATCAAATGATCTGAGAAACAAAAAGTCGTTTCCTGAATGAAAACATGTTTATTGAACTTCACTAGAACTTCAAGGAATGAAAACACGTTTCCTGAACTTCGAATCACCGATCTCTTTCTTCCACTCTTTTTCCATTGGGGAATTTGAGAAACTTGCGAGTTCTGTCTCTCAATGACAACAATCTGATTGAGGAAATTCCTTCATCTATTTGCAATTTGACATCGCTGACATTCCTGTATTTGTCGAGAAACAACTTGAAAGGGAAAAATCTGCAATGCTTTGGTAATATCAGTGCCCTCCAGTTTGTGATGACGTCACATAATAATCTGGAGAGCTCCCTTCGTCTATTTGAAATTTAACATCACTGCAAATTCTAGATATGGGTAGGAACAATCTAAAGGGAGCAATATCCACAATGTTTTGGCAATATGAGTGGTCATCTTGAGGTTCTGGATATGCAACACAACAATCTTTCGGAGACTCTTCCAACGACTTTTAGAGCTGGAACATTTAGAAGCTTCAACTTGCATGGCAATAAGCTAAAGGGGAAAATTCCCCAATCTTTGGCCAATTGCAAAGAGATGCAAGTTCTGGATTTAGGAGATAATCAGCTCAACGACAGATTCCCGATGTGGTTGGGAACTCTTCCTGAGTTGGGAGTTTTAATCTTGAGATCGAATAAGTTGCATGGACGCCTTCGAACCTTAGGAAGTGAAAATATGTTTCTTGAGGTTCAATTTGGCAGGTTCTCGAGCTTGACACATCTTGATCTTTATAACTCCTATTTCTCAGGTCAAGTTCCTTCTGAAATGTCTCATCTTTTGATATGATATGGAAATAATTCTCTTTGATTTTCTTTCTTAGAACCTATAATTATTCTTACTTTGCATCCGCCTCTGAACACAGGTCTTGGGTAAACATTTCTTTCCGAATTCGAAGAGTCTCTTGATTGGAAACAAAACATATTTAACTCAAAAGTGCTTCTGTTGACTGAAATAATCTGACAAAAAAAAACAATTTGTTTTTCTTTAGACAATTACAAAAGAATAAGACTTATTTGAAAATAATTTTTCCTACTTATTTGGTTTCTTATGCAAGACCTGAGAAACAACAAAAACTTCCAACAAAATAGTCTTCTTCTTGACTTAAAATATTTTTATCATTTAAGCTTTGAATTGATTTCCATGAAGGAACCAGTCCTTGTTTGGCACTAATTCTAAATATGATGTATATTCAGCTCTCACAAAAGACAACTTATTTTCTTTAGACAAATACAAAACACAGCCGATTTGAAAGTAATGTTGTCCTACTTATTTGTCTTCTTATACTTGACTACACCAATAATGCGGCCAATTCAAAACAAGATTTTTACTAGGGGATTCAAAATATCATATAAATATACGTTAAAAAGAATACCTACCTAGGCATTTTAATCAAGGTAGTTAAAAAATTAAGGTGACATACTTAACTATATATGATGTTTCAAGTTTCAAATTATTCAAAAAGAAAGAGTCCTTGCTAAATATATATCAGCCTATATATATTTCTGTAGCCTGTTCTTGATTTTCACTATCAACTTTAAACTCATTGATGCTAAACATGGGCTACGGGCAGTTCTCGTTTTTGCTCTTTGTCTGTTTCTGTCAGGTTTCTTTTTCTTCATCCATACCTCATCTGTGCCGCAAAGATCAAAGCTCCGCTCTTCTAAAATTCAAGAAAACTCTTACTGTTGATCGCTCATTAGTTTTGTGTAATTTCTACCATTATACAAGTTCATGGAATATGAGCATAGATTGCTGCTCGTGGGATGGAGTGATATGCGATGAGATGACTGGCCATGTCATTGAACTTGATCTCAGTTGCAACAGTCTTGTAGGGACGATTGATTCCAATAGCAGCCTATTCCAACTCTCTCATCTCCAAAGGCTTGATCTTTCTGTGAATAACTTCTTTAATTCTAACATCCCGCCTGAATTTGGCAGGTTCTCGAACATATCTTGATCTTTCTGGCTCCTACTTCTCAGGTCAAATTCCTTCTGAAATCTCTCATCTTTACAAGTTACAATTTCTTGTTCTCTCAACATCTTATAACACTGTGCAAAGACTCGCAGCCCATGATTTTAGGTTGCTCCTTCAGAATTTGACCCTATTAAGAGTGCTTGATCTTAGTGGTGTAAGCATCTCTTCCACCATTCCTCTTAATTTTTCTTCTCATTTTACAACGCTGGTGCTTGGGCATTCAGAGTTGTATGGAGTTATACCTGAGAGTATTTTTCACCTGTCCAAACTAAAAATACTTGACTTATCCATCAATTATCAGCTCAATGGTTATTTCCCAAAGACCAAATGGAACAGCAGCGCATCTCTCACAGATTTAAATCTCCAAGGAGTGAATTTTTCTGATAATTTGCCCGAGTCTCTTGGTTATCTAACGTCACTAAATAATTTGTTTCTTATTTTCTGCAATATCTGGGGGCCTATTCCTGAATCTCTTTCGAATCTCACTCGCATAGAGTATTTGTTCCTTGCAGGTAACTTCCTCAATGGAACAATACCATCATCGATATTCTCCCTTCCTTCACTAACTGATTTAGAATTGAGTAATAACCATTTTTCTGGTCAGCTTGAGGATATCAAGTCCAATTCACTATTATCTATTGATCTAGGCAATAATCAGCTGCAAGGCTATCTTCCCGAGTCAATTCAAAACCTTGTGAACCTCACAAATCTTTATCTTTCTTTCAATAATTTTAGTGGTAGTGTGGATGTCAGCTTCTTTTCAGACCTCAAACATCTTTCATCTCTTGGTCTTTCATATAATAGCATCTCATTCACAAATGAAAACAGAGTTAATTTTACTTTGCCTGAGTCACTTGTGTACTTACGGTTGGCTGCCTGTGAAGTGAAACAATTGGAGTTTCTAAGATCCGCAAAGAAGCTTGAGGACTTGGATCTTTCTAATAATAAGCTTCAAGGAAGATTTCCAGATTGGGCATCGTCTAACTGGATGTTTTCATTGAAAACTCTTAATCTATCCCACAACATGCTGACAAGTGTGGACTTAACTCCTTTTCAATCTTTACAAACAATTGATTTGCGATCCAATTCTCTTCAAGGGTCCCTATCTATGCCACCAAATTCCACAACATACTTCTTCATATCAGAAAATAATCTTAGTGGAGAAATTTCTTCGTCTATTTGCAACTTGACATCATTAGTAATGCTAGATTTGGCGAGAAACAACTTGAAGGGAGAAATTCTGCAATGTTTGGGTAATATCAGTAGCCTTGAGGTTCTGGATATGCACCACAACAGTCTTACAGGGACTCTTCCAACAACTTTTAAATTTGGAAGTTCTCTGAGAAGCCTCAACTTGCACGGCAATAAACTAGATGGGAAAATTCCCCAATCTTTGGCCAATTGCAAAGAGTTGCAAGTTCTTGATTTAGGAGATAATCATCTCATTGATATATTCCCGATGTGGTTGGGAACTCTTCCAAAGCTGCAAGTATTAAGCTTGAGATCCAATGAATTGCATGGGTCCATTGGAACTCCAACGATTGAAAACATATTTCCTAATCTTCAAATGTTAGATCTCTCTTCCAATTCCTTCACCGAAAACTTACCAACGGGTTTGTTTCAACATTTGAAAGCCATGAGGACAATTGATCAAACTATGAACGCACCACATTATGAAGGAACGGATGGATATTACCAAGACTCGGTAGCTGTGGTATCCAAGGGATTTGAGCGTGAAATTGTGAGAATCTTGTATTTGTACACCGTTATCGATCTTTCAAGTAATAAATTTGGAGGGCAGATTCCAAGTATCATGGGGGAACTCATTGCAGTTCACATATTGAATATATCTCATAATGGATTGGAAGGTCATATACCGTCATCTCTTGGAAGTTTATCTTTGGTTGAATCATTGGACCTGTCAAGTAACCATCTTGTAGGAAAGATACCAGCACAATTTGCTTCTCTTACATCTCTTGAAGTCTTCAATCTTTCCTACAATCATCTCGAAGGGTGCATTCCTCAAGGAAATCAATTTCAGACCTTTGAGAACAATTCCTATGAAGGTAATGATGGATTACGTGGATTCCCACTTTCAAAAGGCTGTGGTAATGATTCAGTATCAGAGACAAATGATACCGTTTCTGGACTAAACTATGAAGAAAGCAATTCTGAATTTCTGAATGATTTTTGGAAAGGTGCTCTTATGGGCTACGGGAGTGGACTATGTATTGGACTATCCATAATATATTTCATGATTTCAACTGGAAAACCGATATGGCTTGCAAGAATCATTGTAGAGCTGGAGCACAAAATAATGATGGGAAGGAGAAAGAAGCAGCGAAGGCAAAGGAATAACAGAAGAAATAATCACTTCTAGACAAGTTATAAGTTTTGATTTCAGAACTTGAGGTAAATTCTACACTGATGTTTTAGTTTATTGTATCTATTAATATTTTATTCTTTTACTAATTGATGCTCTATAGTCTATACTAATAAGTTTTTCATTTCCAATAATTTATATAAGTAGAAGGTTCTTAAAAGGATCAGCCTCAGTTGACGTTTAACTAAGATATTTGGATTACAGTGAGGAGCAGCTGGTGTCCTGGAAGAAAAAGTTATGGCAAGATTGATTGAGAAGAGCTAGAAATCTTTCAATAACAGAAACTGCAGCTTATGGCTTATTGTTCCTTTATTAACTTTAGGAAATGTAATATAATGAATATTGATGATATATCAAGTTATGTAATGTTTTGATGTATTCAATGAATATTGTGTGTAGATTTTCCATTGTACCAAAAAAAGAAAATGAATATAATGTGTATCCCTGAAGAGATATTCAATTGAATAAATGAAGTGCATTTTTTCGTTAAGGTGACATTTCAGGTAGGAAAAGTGAAACAGCTAATAGTTAAGTTGTGTTTCGATAAACAATCGTTGATGATAGTTCATGAGGTAGAAAACTCACCTACCTAATAGTTGAGGTATACTAAAAATCAGGATACTTTAGGTGTGTTTTTTACCTTTTCACTCTTTTTGTTTTGTAAATCTCTGGATGGAAGAGGTAAGTTAGTCATGTATACGAGCTTATATGCTTTGAATGAAGTGTATGCCATCATCCATTCTCTACCGCTCAATAGTCTTTCTGTTGATCAATAAAGCAATACTGTTGATCAATAAAGCAATACTGAATATCTCAATATTTTTTCGAAAGCTGTTATTATAAGCTATGGAATTAGACTATGTATTGGATTATATGTAGTATGTTTCATATGGTTTCAACTGGATATCCGAAATGGCTCGCAAGAATCATTGAAGAATTGGAACACAAAATTATTATGCAGAGGAAAGAAGAAGAAGCAAATTAATGTATTCAATGAAGAAGTTTATGCAATTCTTTTTAATCTTGTTTTCTTTTTGAGGGAATTTATTTTCCATATGATAGTCTTTTTAACTTGAAAAAAGATGTGTAGCACATGGATAAAAAAAGGAAGAGAAAAACAAAAAAACAAAAAAATTGACTTGACAATGACAAATTCTGTCTAATAAAATATGAACAGACAAAGTGTGGATAAAACTATAAAAAATAAGATATGATGATTATTTCAACAACCAAAACAATTCCTTATTGGTTTAAAATTTATATATCGACTCTGATATTAAAAAATTGGGTCGGTTCTCTCTTGCAAATTGGTCAAATTGGGGTGGGTTGTTAAAAATGGATAGTATATTATCAATAGTTTAGTAACCATATGAGAAATTAATAACATTTGCTATATGAATTCTCATAACTAGTCATATCGCCTTACCTAAACTTGTTTCAATCTAGTACAAAGTATATTAGAGATTTTAAAACAGTGTAGAAATTTATTTATCTAAGATTACTACATTAGAGGTGAAAAAATGAGAACCAAACATATACACATCATAAACTATGTGATCTTGTCTGATAACACAACAAAATTATTTGGTTAAGTCCTTGTCTCAATTAAAATTTATTTTCTGTATGATAGCTTTGTAGGTGTGTATAACATGCATAAAAAAAGAACAACTCAAATTTGACTTTTGCATTGACTTGAGAATGCATGACGATATTTTCTTTGATAAAATATGAACATAAAGAGAGAGAGCAGCCGAAATTTGTTCCTCTTGGCTTGCAAAGACAGGGGGAGAATAAGGTGTGCAAGCTGAGGAAATCATTGTATGGTTTAAAACAGGCCTCTAGACAATGGAATATCAAGTTTACTGAAGCTCTGTTGGCAGCAGGGTACATTCAGAGTGCTCATGATCATTCTTTGTTCATAAGAAAAGTTGGAAGTGATCTAGTGGTAATTTTGGTCTATGTAGATGATCTTTTGATCACAGGAAACAGTTCTCAATTGATTCAAGAAGCCAAAGACACTTTGAATCAGAACTTCAAGATGAAAGATTTGGGAAATCTTAGATATTTTTTGGGAATAGAAATTTTGAAATCCAAAGATGGACTCTTACTTAATCAAAGAAAGTATGCATTGCAACTTATTTCA
>JAJOOO010002965.1:0-40030 GCA_029582685.1 Solanum piurae | reverse complement strand
ATTATTTTTAAATATATTTAAATATTATATGTTAGGTTTTTTATCCTAATTTATATGGCATTGATAGAATTTAAAGTGTCAAATAATTGTTAATTATTGTAATAGATAATATGGAGTATTTAAGACATTTATAGTATAGTAATTAATAATTAATATATAATATGTAGTATTTAAGTGGAAGGTGGTGGGGCCCACTTATATATTTTATAAATATATTGGATATTAATAGTGATTTATAGTATAGTAATTAATATATAATATGTAGTATTGAAGTGGAAGGTGGTGGGGCCCACTTATATATTTTATAAATATATTGGACATTAGTAGTGATCTTATTGGATGGTTAGTAGTCATTCCTAGACTCTTCTATAATATAAATGATTACTCACTTTAAATAAATTAAACTTTTAAGACACCCCACCAGTCCACTACACCCCCACCATCCTGTCTTCTCTATTGTCCCTATCTCTACCTTTATTTTCTTTTTCTGGTCCTTCAAAATTCTTGTGTTGCATATTATATTTATTTCTCTTCAAAAATATGTACATAAACAATTTCACTTGTTGAATGTGCTTTTCTGTTTGTATATTTTTCATTCATTAAATTATGGCGGGTGCAAGTACAAATTTTGAAGATAATGATGAAGAATATAATGGAGTAATTAGTAGACAAGAAGTTCAAGCTGCCATTGCTAAAGCTGTAGAGCTTAGAGCTATTCATGCTTCTTTATTACAGGGTATTAATATTAATAATAGCCCTGCTAATTTCATCAAGTTTCCTCCTCATTCTTCTTCTTCTTCTTCCCCTGCTGCTAATCTCTTTTCTGCTCAAGACTATCCTATTTTTACACCAGTAAGTTCTCTTCTTATGTTTTAATCACTGTATTTTTGGTATTAAAGGTTCAGTACTTGAATTTTATGAAATTTAGTGTTTTTTTAACGTTTTATTCTCATAAAAATATTGGGCTTTTTTTGTAGTCACAGGAGGGAATTTGGATTTTTTTCTTGGATAATTCTGACCTACTAGGTCCAATATTCATTTTTTTTAGTATCCTTGTTTGTATGGAAAATAAATTAATCACAAATAAAATATGAAGAAACAAGAATATTTTATTAATTACACTGCGAATTAATTCGAGTGTTGGTAGTAGTTTATTTCTCAAATGTAGGATGATTTAGATTATTTTTTTTTGAAGTATTTACTTGTGAAGATGAGTCTGGACTTATCTTAATTTCTTTATGCATATCTCAAGAATTTACAAGATATCGGAGATGGATCTTTAAAGAAATATATTACCCTTTGTATTGGTTTACACTATGGGAATTTGAACTCTTTTTTATGTGATCTTTGAACAATTTTCACCTTTTCTAAATTTGCTACCACTCACATGAGTGAATGACAGTGAAATAAGTTAATGAGCAAATCCTAACTACCATATTTCAGTCCAGTCATTTCTTTGGTCCAAATGGAGTATTGCCTCATATTTTCTGATACTCATTCCTGTTTTATCTGTTTATATTTATGAAAGTAACCAAACACGGGTTGTCGTGGGATGGATCGGATCCCACCATGCTATTTGAGGTTGAGCTTTGGGTGTGAAAACAATCCTGTTAGGGAGTGGTAAATAGGTCTTATTTGGAGCGAATACAAATTAATTGCTCAGATGGATATGCTTTTTGTTCAATTTTTAATGGGAAGCATCCTTAATTTCTGTATTTTAGGTTATCCTGATTCACCAAGTTTGAAATGTATGCAGAGTTATGACGATGCTCCATTACCTGGATCCAAACAACTACACCTCGACGATCGAGACTACACTGACCTTTGGGATGATTATGGCCTTGGTGGAGTAGCAAATTGTGATGAAGTCAGTCTATCGAATTACAGAAAGGCGAATTCCTCCTTAAGGAAAGGAGTTTCAGCCAATTTGATCAATTCTGAGTCTCATAACTGTCCAACTGATGATCAGAGATCGGTCACCGGCTCTTATACTGGTCATATCACTCTGCTTAGAAACTCTCCTGGTGGTGATTACTCTAACTCCAGAAGAAGCTCTTTGGGTGACTTGAGATCGCTTTCGTCTTACAATAGATCATGTAAACCTGCTATAGTAAGTACTGAGACAGATGGTGCTAGCAAAAGTGGGAAAAGCTCTAATGTAGTCGTGCCATTGACAAATTCACACTCTTTAAATCAATTGCAGCCAAAGAGTAAAGGAATGAACTTGTCGTGGTTGTTTCCTAAGCTAAAGAAGAAAAACAAGAATGAAAATTCACCATATCGGAGAGAGGCCGAGGAGGTTTCTCAGATTTGTAAGGATCACATCGGGGTGGTTTCTGTTGAAACGTTGAGGAAAGAACTCGCGGAAGCAAATGAGAGCAGAGAGTCAGCCCTGATGGAAGTTGCGGAAATGAAGTCTTCTTTAGGAGAGTTAAAGCAAAAATTGGAGTACTTAGAAACTTATTGTGAGGAGCTTAAGAAAGCCTTGAGACAAGCAATTCAAACAAAAAAATCCCAAGTATCCAACATGCTTATAGATCTTCCGATAAGGGGGAAATCTACGGATGGGGATGGAGAAAACACGATTCCTGTTAGTGAAGAGGTAATGGTTGAAGGATTCTTGCAGATAGTATCGGAATCAAGACTATCCGTTAAGCAATTCTGCAAGACTCTTATTGCACAAGTTGAAGAGACAGATAATTCCTTAACCGATAACTTAAACCTTCTACTTCAACCTTACAAGCTTTCCCTTAACTCGAAACACTCAAAGGCGATCCTATACCATATTGAAGCCATCGTAAACCAATCGCTCTTCCAAGATTTCGAGAACGTTGTGTTCCAAAAGAACGGTGCTCCAAAACAATTGGACCCTCAACAAGATTGCCACGATCAATTCTCATCTTTTGTCTCGTTGAGGAACCTAAGTTGGAATGAAGTGTTGCGAAAGGGGACTAAGTACTATAGTGAAGATTTCAGTAAATTTTGTGATCAGAAAATGTGTTGCATCATCACATCACTTAATTGGAGAAGGCCATGGCCAGAACAACTCCTACAAGCATTCTTTGTGGCTTCTAAGTGCATTTGGTTGCTGCATTTGCTCGCGTTTTCATTCGATCCTCCACTTGGGATTCTAAGAGTTGAAGAGAATACAACATTTGATAAGAATTACATGGAGGACATATTTGGAGATAGACAAAAATCACAAGGTCCAAGTAAGGTTAAGATCATGGTAGTGCCTGGTTTCTATGTACGTGATAGAGTACATAGGTGTAAGGTGATTTGCAGGTACAAATCTGCAGCTTAATTACTAATCTTGTTAGGATATCCTTCTCAATTCTTTTTTTATCTAACATGTAATGTTGATCAGCCTATGCTAATCATTCGCTCGAACGGTCGTTTGGTAGAGTGCAATTAGAAAAGATAATGTAAGCATTAGCATTGTGTATTATTATTATATTGTTTGGTATACTTTTTCAATCTATGTACAACTTATTCAAACATTAGTTATCCACCAACAAGGGTTGTGGTGGAGTGGTAAGTACTCTTTCATCCTTAATCTAGAGGTTTCAAATTCGAGTTTGTTAGGTAGCGCTTTACCCTCAATGTCGGACTTCCTAACGCGAATCCGAATTTTGTCGGGCTCTAATGTGGGTACCGAACACCGGATGAGAAATAGAAAAAAAACATTAGTTATCCATGGACCATGAGATTAGTAATGAAAAAGAGTTTTAATGCATACATTAGCATGATTAAAGACGCATTTGTCCTTCAAAACTTTTCCACATCATTTCGAGAATATTTATGGAGGACAATTTTGTAATTTTTTTTATATATTTTTGGAAATTATGCAATGCATGTTATTTTTATTATAACAAGTCAAACATTACATAAAAAAATAATCTCAACATATTTAATACAAGCATTGCTAATATACCACATTCAACACTATTCTTATATATACATCCATACATTCTACCAAACGATTCCTAATATTAATCATTATATTCTGATATAAGACATGACGCAATTACTTATCCTACTCTCTTTGGATTTTATCTTATTTCATTTTAATTAGTTTTCCAATTAATGAAATGAACCATATATTGATTAGTGTTACGCTGACCACCAACCTACTATAAACTATTATAACTTTCTCCATTCAATTTGTTTGTCCTATTTTTCGTTTTAATAAGTTTTAAAAAGAATGCATATTCTTTTCTTTTTTTACAACTCTTTAATTTCGACTTTTCATGTGACATGTTTAAGCATATGATTAAAGACTAGAAGATCCAAATTATTTTTTACTTCTTAAACTTCGTGTCAAGTCAAATTAGAATAAATAAATTGAAACGCAAAAAATATTATTTTAATATATTTGACATAACCTTAATTTAAGACTAGAAGATCCAAATTTTCTTTTTTACTTCTTAAACTTGTTTGTCAAGTCAAATTAGAATAAATAAATTGAAACGCAAAAAATATTATTTTTTCCATTTTATCAAAGCCATAAAATTCCTTCCATCTTTAAAAGATAACTTTGTGAGTTTTTGAAGATGAGAATGCTTATCTAAAGATATACAAAGTGAGCCACTAATAAAATTTGGACATTTCCAATGCAAAGCCACGGAGCGATGAAACAATATTAGCCACGGAAATAGAGGAATTAGTTTTTAGAAAAATAAAAAGAAGTAAAAAAAATTAAGCAATATCTATTATCTTTGTGATTTTTTTTTTCTTTTTAAAGGTAACATAAAGGTGAAAATATTTGATTTTACTTATTAATTAAAATTAGAAGTATATTGAGGTGGACTAAGAGCCAGTTTGGCCACACCGTTGGGGGCCAAAAACACTTTTCTAAGAAATGTGTGCTTAGTTGAAAATTTTATTAATAATTTAATTAAATTATTAGTTATTTGAAAACTATATACTCACTCTATTTCATATTAAGCCAATTTGTTGGGGTCTGACGCACCACATAATAAAAATATTTAAGGATAAAAATTAAATGTTACCTTTAACTCTTGTTATTTTGATTATTCCTCAATTGTTCTTCTAAAAAATGTAAAGTGACTAATAACCTCATTAAAAGGAAGAGTAAGTACTTCAAAACAAAATCTCTACACAAGGTTATTTAATTTTGAGAAATTATCGAATAAAGTCACAAAATTTTGTTTTATATCAATAAAATCACTCAACTTGGATTTTTATGTCAATAAAATCGTCCAACTAAATTTATTATTAAAATAAATTTGACATGAAAAAATTATTTTATAACATGCTAATTTCACTTTTAAAGATAAAAAATAATTAAAAGCAAATTAAGCCCTTTCTTTTTCATTACAAAACGTCAATCTAGAGTCGCGCCTCTGGTCTATCCAACTTGCTGTTATAAACTCTGATTACAACAAATCCATCCAACAAAAATGGATTATTATAGAACGTCCGCACATTGATGGATTAGTTTTTAGTTATTTAACGATTCCTAATTTTTCCTTCTAAGTAATATCTAAAAAATCATAACAAATTACAGTAGTTGATTTACATAGATAATAGGATTTTTTTCACATAAGTAAAATGATTTAGATTAATTATTATTTTTTGGGTACTTTTTTAGAATAATTATAATGAAGTAGTAATTTTGAGACATTTGTTTATTATTTTAATAATGAACCTGACATAAAAAATAATTTATTTTATCATATCAAATTTATTTAAATAATAAATTTAGTTGAGTGATTTTTATTGATACAAAGTTCTAAATTGAGTGATTTTATTGATATAAAATAAAATTCAATGACTTTATTAGATAATTTCTCAAAGTTAAGTGACCTTTTGAGATATTAACTCTATGTTTAATACTACATTTTTCAAAATAATGACTTTTTTTCACACACACACATTATCGCTATTAGTACTTGCGATTACAGACAGGGTGCCAAAACGAGCTAACTTATTACATGTCGACCATACTACTACTTTACTAGAAGATACTCCATTTTGATCTGCTTGAAGCTTTCTTTACTATATCTGGTGGAGATAGGAGGATACATGGATTATTGGTCTGTGTTAGCTTGCAACCTAATTTGGACAAAACGTCGGCTACCTTGTTCCCTTGGCGGAGGCCATGGCGTACCACTGGATTCCCCAACTTCTTCAATATTGATTGTAATGCAAAATAAAAATAATATGACTTGAAACCTAGAGATTTTATTCAAAAAATGATTTGCACCCCTGACACTGCAAATGAGTCATCATGGGGTGGAATGTTAAAAAGACTCTCTAGAGTCATGTCCTGCCACTTTGCTTCTCAAATTCGGCATCGGAATAGGGGAGAAGAATCTAGAGTTATGGAGAGGCTTATGGAGAACTCTAGAACCCCTTGGATATTTCAAGAAGTCTTTAGAATCCTCTAGAATATGTAGAGAATTCTGGAATGGGACTAAACTGTAAATACTTTAAGGACTTGTAAAATAATTTTTATTTGCACTTTAGCCTTTAGGTTGTAGTATAAATAGATGGAGCATTCATTTGCAAGGCATCAACCAAGTTGTAAGCATTCTTCCAGAAGTAAATATAAAAGCCTTCTTCCAAAACTCTCTAATCTTTCTAAGTCTTTGTTTACATTCTCTTACCAATCTAGCTTCAAAAGGCTTACTTGAGCTTATAAGACCATGAAAGATTCGTGAGTAGGTTGTCAAGTGCCGCACGGAACGTTAGTGAGACTCTAAGTCCGTGACAATATGGTATCAGAGCAAAGGTTTGCTACTAAGGGAATGACCAACGAAGGAGACTTCAACACTGCTAGCACCACCAACGTCTGTCTGGATGGTGGAAAGAAGAGCCGCAAGGGAAAGAAGCACCACAAGAGTAGCGACGACGTGCTGCTCGACCCCATCCCAAGCGAGGCGCTAACATCTCACCTACCTTCAACCATCAAAGCAAGTGACGATGAATATGGTGAGGAGCCCATTGATGTCACAACAAGAGATGAGTGGATTGCAAGGGTCAAAACGGCGAGGCAGGCCGTAGAGATATTAGGCCGACGTTTGAATGCGGTCGATGAAAAGTTCAAGACTTTTGAGGACTTCACCCTTGAGGAGACCGACAACATCCACAAGGAGTTGGATGGACACTAGTGTGCCGAGTTCGAGATGAAGGAGGCCATCACTTCCTTGGATTGTCGGCTAATGGATGTACTAAGTATAATTGAGACCATGAGAGCCGAGATGAAAGCACTCAAGGAGGGCATGAAAGCTGGAGGATCTACATCATCCGACCGAGACATGGAGGCCAGGGTCGAGGCTCCCAAGCCACCTATACTCAAAGGTGTTCGTGACGACCAAGAGATGGAGAACTTCTTATGGCACTTGGAGAATTACTTCAAGTGTAGTAGAGTGAAGAGCGATGAACACAAGATCAACATTGTCGTGTTGTATCTTTCAGAGATGGATATGCTATGGTGGTGATACAAGGAGTCTGAGATAGGGAAGGGGTTGTTCACCATCAACACTTGAGAGAAATTCCGAAGAAGAGTTCAAAAAGCCTTCTTCCCTAACAACGTCATCTATGAGGTTAAATTCAAGTTTAGGAAATTGAAGCAAACGGGTGGCAGTCGGGTGTAAGTGAAGGAGTTCACCACTCTCACTCTTCAAATTCCCAACCTCACGGACAAAGACATGTTGTTCCACTTCATAGATGGATTCCAAAATTGGGACAAGACAGAGTTGGGGCGGCGACAAGTTAGGACCATCGATGAGGCCATCACACAAGCCGAAGCCTTGACCAACTTCAAGTATGACAAGGAGAAAGGCAAAGATACAAGGAGTATTCATGATAAAGGTGGGGGAGATCGTGGCCGAGGCAAGGAGCAACATGCTCATCCTAAGCAACACAACCCCTACAAGTCGGACGACAAGAGGTTCGAGCACCAGAACTACCCGAAGAGAAAGACGCAAACCACCAAGGGAGATGATTGCTACATATGCGGTGGACCACATGCCTATTCCAGGTTCCCTGAGATGAAGAACCTTGGTGGCATCCTATGTGAACAGAAGGAGAAGGACACACAAGAGCAAAGACAAGATGCGGACACGACGCAACTAGACATGGTTGGACTATGCGGGGCGATAGCCAAGCAAACGAAGAAGGCGGAAGATTTTAGCACGTAGTATGTAGATATCTCCATCAACGGATGACCAGCTCGAGCCATGGTAGACTCCGGCGCTGAAGTAAACATTATCACCAAGATGGAGGCAGCAAGGTTGGGGCTAAGTTATAGCCTAAGCAACACCCGTCTCAAAACGGTCAACACACCACCAACTCCCGTGTGTGGAGTTTCCCAAGGAGTAATCATCACATTGGGGAAGTGGAAAGGTAAGACCAACTTTACTATAGTTCCTTTAGATAACTCTTCCAAAGGTTCCATACAATGATCGATCCCTACCTCCAATGACTCATGGTCATAGAGCGGGAAGGTTCATGCATGGTACCCCTAGTCAAGGTACCAAAGAAGGAAGGACATTCCCCATTGTCGGCCATGCAGATTGTGAAAGACCTTAAGAAGGGGGAGCCGACGTTCATAGCCACCATTTCAAGTTCGGGAGAAGACAATGGTGCTATGGAGTCATTGCCACTGGTCATTGAGAAGTTTCTTAAAGAGAACAAGGACGTAATATTGGACGAACTGCCAAAGACTCTACCTCCTAGGCGCGAGGTAGATCATAAGATAGAGTTGGAGGTTGGAGCCAAACCACCCGCACATGCACCCTATCGCATGGCTCCACCCGAATTAGAGGAGCTAAGGAAGAAGCTGAAGGAGCTCCTCGAGGCCACTCACATTCACCCATTCAAAGAACCTTATGGCGCGCCGATTATATTCCAAAAGAAGAAGGACAGATAATTGCGCTTATGCATTGATTATCAGACACTCAATAAGGTAACTATTAAGAATAAGTACCACAGCCCACTCATTGCTGATTTGTTTCATAGACTTGGACATGCCAAGTATTTCACCAAGGTGGATCTACGGAAGGGTTACTACCAAGTGCGAATTATGGAGGGGGATGAGCCAAAGATATTATGCTTGATGAGATACAAAGCTTACGAGTGGTTGGTGATGCCCTTCGGCTTAACCAATGCACCCGCCATCTTTTGCACGTTGATGAACAAGATCTTTCATCCCTATTTGGATCAGTTCGTGGTAGTATACTTGGATGACATTGTCATCTATAGTAACACCTTGGAGGAGCACGTGGAACATCTAAAGAAGGTTTTCCAAGTCTTATGGGAGAACCAAATCTATATCAGCGGGAGAAATGTGAGTTCGCCCAGAACGAGGTACACTTCTTGGGGCATATAATCATCCAAGGCGAACGTCGAATAGACGAGGCAAAGATCCGGATGATCCAGAAGTGTGAGGCACCCACAAAGGTGATCGAGCTGAGATCTTTCCTTGTACTTACAAACTATTATCGCAGGTTCATAAGTGTCTACTCCGCTAAACTTGCTCTACTGACCGAGTTGTTAAAGAAGAATAAGCCGTGTGCTTGGAGCCAGGAGTTCTAAAAAGCATTTGAATGTCTCAAGGCTGTGGTGACAGAAGAGTCGGTCTTGACGCTTCCCGACTTCTTGAAGACCTTCGAGGTACATACAAATGCTTCTAATTTTGCCATTGGGGGAGTCTTAATGCAAGATAGACACCCAATAGCGTTTAAGAGTCGCAAGTTGAAAGAGAATGAACGGCGGTGCTAAACCGTGCAAGAGAAAGAGATGACGACCATCATACATTGCCTACGCACGTGGAGACACTACTTACTAGGCTCCAAGTTCGTGGTAAAGACCGATAATGTGGCCACTAGCTACTTCCAGTCACAAAAGAAGATCACCCCGAATCAAGCTAAGTGGAAAGACTTTCTAGCTGAATTTGACTATGTCTTGGAGTACAAGCTGGGAAGGGGCAATGTAGTGGCCGACACACTAAGTAGGAAGGCCGAGCTTGTTTCCATCACTACCACTTAGTGTGACATTCAAGATGCTATCAAGGATGGTGTGCAACACGATCCGGAGGCCAAGAAGCTTATGGAGTTGGCCGCCCAAGGAATGATAAAGCGCTTTTGGGTGGAAGATGGCCTTTTGCTCACATCCGGTCGGAGGGTCTATGTACCAAAATTTGGGTCTATCAGGAGGTGAATCATTAAGGAGAGCTACGATACACCATGGGCTGGGCATCCAGGACATCGACATACGATGGCATTGATCAAGGCAATCTATTATTGGCCACGCATGCGGGATGATATTGAGTGCTATGTGTATACTTGTCTTGTGTGCCAACAAGACAAGGTGGATCAAAGGCAACGGGGAAGACTACTGGAGACACTACCCATAGCAGATTGCCCATGGGAAAGTGTGACCATGGACTTCATCACTTCTTTACCGAAGTCCGATTGATATGGAACTATCATGGTCGTGGTTGATAGATTTTCAAAGTATGCTACCTTCAGGCCCACCACATCCGATTGCACCGCAAGAGAGGCTGCTTGATTGTTCTTCAAAAATGTTGTGAAGTATTGGGGGCTTCTAAGACATATCATCAGCGATCGAGACCCCCGCTTCACCAGGAACTTTTAGAGGGAACTATTTGAGATACTTGGCACGGAGCTTCACTTCTTCACAAGTTTCCACCCGTAGACTGATGGCCAAACCGAGCGTGTCAATGACCTACTAGAGTGCTATCTTAGGCACTATGTTAGTGCGCACCAGAAGGATTGGGCAAAGATCTTTGAAATGGAACAGTTCTCTTACAATTTACAACAGAGCTAGTCCACTGGGCGCACCCCGTTCGAGTTGGCAACTGGTCAACAACCCCAAACTCCACATTCTCTACCGGCCGCTTTCAAGGGGAAGAGTTTGGGAGCCTACCATCTTGCCAAGGGATGGGAGGAATAACTCGACACTGCCAAGTCCTACTTGGACAAGGCAACGAAGAAGATCAAGAAATATGCCGACCGCAAGTGGCGTCCCATGGACTACAAAGTAGGTGACATGGTCTTGGTGAATTTTAGCCCAAGACAATTTAAAGCACTAAAGGGCGTTCATCAGAACTTAGTGCGAAAATATGAGGGGCCGTTTAAGATCATTGCCAAGGTGGGCAAGATCTCTACAAGGTGGAGTTGCCTCCACACTTCAAAATCCATCCAGTCTTTCATGCAAGCGTCCTCAAGCCATACCATGAGGACAAGGAAGATCCCATTCGGAACCAATCACGAAGGGCACCCATAACTGTCACCGCCTCACATAATTGATAGATTGAGGTTATCATAGACTATCAAGACAAATGGAAGTGAGGTTAGCAAGGCCAGCGCCATGTTTCTTGTTCATTGGAAGGGACAAACTCTGGAGGAGGCTACACGAGAGAGATATGAAGACTTGTGGTAGTTTAAGGACCAAATCCGAGAATTCTTGCTGCAGTGCGCCGCAGTCGTCGCATCAATAGGTGTTGGAGAGTGTCATGTCCTGCCACTTTGTTTATCAAATTCGGCACCAGAATATGGGAGAAGAATCTAGAGTTATGGAGAGGCTTGGAGAACTCTAGAACCCCTTGGATATTTCAAGAAGTCTTTAGAATCCCCTAGAATATGTACAAAATTCTAGAATGGGACCAAAGTGTAAATACTTTAGGGACTTGTAAAATAATTTTTATTTGCACTTTAGCCCCTAGGTTGTAGTATAAATAGATTTGACATTCATTTTCAAGGCATCAACCAAGTTGTATACATTTTTCCACAAGCAATATAAAACCTTTCTTTCAAAGCTCTCTAATCTTTCTAAGTCTTTCTTTACATTATCTTAGCGATCTAGCTTCAAAAGACTTACTTGTGCTTATGAGACCGTGAAAGATTCGTGAGTAGGTTGTCAAGTGCCGCATGGAACGTTAGTAAGACTCTAAGTCCGTGACACTAGGACCTCCTGATCTGATACTCTCTTGTTTTTCCTAAATCTCATATTCTCTTCACATACCCTTTTATTGTTTCCTCCTAGTGACGTTTTTTGTCAAAATTATTTTTCATTAATCCTTATATTTACTTTTGTGATTCGACACTGAAATAAATAATAAGCTTTTTCCCTATTGTTTAATGCTTCTCATTTGTGCATGTTTCTTTATTTATGTGTGTGTTACTCCTTTAGCCATGAATTAACATTGACTATTTTCTCTCTCTTAATTTATTTTTTATTCTTTATGATGATGCCCAAAAGAAAAACAATATTGGGGCGAGAATATTAGGGCAACAGAGGAACTAATTGTTAAGGGGGGATGTTTGATGTTTGTCAAAAGGAATGTGCTAAGTAAAGGTTTCACCCATGTAGCTGGAACTAACTGGAAACCATCACTATAAGTCTCGTGATGATACAAGGTCTCGCTCATGTAGTCGATACTGTCTTATACTTTGTCAAGGTATAGAACACAACTCAACTAATGGATCCACTAAAAAGCCTACTTCTTGAGGCAGGTGAGGAGTTGTCGAAATTTTGATACAATCCTATCTATGCTGGCGGTGTAGGTTGTGAGGTTGAGTTATGTAAACTCTTACACAAATCGGTACTCAATACTACTCCCAAAATATATGCAATAATGCCCATATAATAGTACTCATTGGGTTGAGTTAATACTCGAAAGACCCTCTTTAAGGGATAACTAAGCTTTACTTTACTGACTAAAATGCTTTTGAAAACTATTTATGCTCTTCTCAAAATAATACTTCTTTTTTCTATGCAAAATAATACATTTGAAACCATTAGTCTTCCTTTAAAACTCTTCTCAAATAATGTTAAAAATATACTTGAACTCACTTTAATTTCCGAAATCAATGCATGGAAATACTTGAACAAAAGTTTTCAACAAAATCTCAATAACTAGGGTTCATCTATCTATCTATCTATATCTATATATATATATATATCTATATCTATATCTATATCTATATCTATATCTATACTACCTTAAAAGCATGAACTCCCTAACTTGAATGTTAAATTACTATAATTTTCCCAACTTAAAACACCAAATTTAGTATATATTCTATATTTTATATTGTATTTATTATTTATTTGTTCTATATTATATTAAAAGCTGACACCTTTTCACAATGATGGGTAGTGACTTTTCCGAAGGGTTGTGACTTTTTGTAGAGTTGTGAGTTTTTTGAAGAATTATGAAATTTCTGAAAAAGTTGTGATTTTCCTAACGGGTTGTGACTTATCTGATAAGACATGATAAACACATTTTAATAGTATCCTTTGTTGTCTATAAATAGAGAGGTTTCCTCCGACTTTTAAACTACAAATTTTGTATGTTTTCTATAGATTCTTCTTAAAACAAGG
This sequence comes from Solanum piurae, assembly GCA_029582685.1. Taxonomy (NCBI): domain Eukaryota; kingdom Viridiplantae; phylum Streptophyta; class Magnoliopsida; order Solanales; family Solanaceae; genus Solanum; species Solanum piurae. The sequence continues at coordinate 26,653 of JAJOOO010002965.1, read as the reverse complement.
AAGATTATGAGAGTTGTTCAATTATGCAATTACAATATTTTTTTTGAGTAAACTACACAAATTAACAAAAATAGATGCAACAGTTAGAATGGAATAACTCAATTTCAAATGAGAACACCATCTAGATAATTAGTATGTACTCATTTTCATAGACATAATAACACTTATGCAACAAATTCTACTTGACAAGAAGTTCAATGATTTTCTGTTGCACACACTACAACTTGGTGTTCAAGCGGTGTAAGTCTCAAACTATTGGAGAAAAAAGATTTGATTAAAAACTTGTTTGAAGAGTCCAAACTAGATTTAACAGGTACTCTTTCGTTTCAAATTTATTTGTTGTACTTTTATTTTTCAGTTTAATATAGTTTTTTTTTCTTGGAGGGTTAGGGTGGTGCATCTTAAAAACCACAAAGTTTAAAAATATTTTTATATATTCCACATATCCTTAAATTAAAAGTCTTCTTTATTTTTTGAAATTTCATGTCAAATTAAAATTAGACAAATTTATATCCCTTTGTTTTCTATATATAGAGAGGATTTTCACACTTTTGAACTACAAATTTTGCAAGTTTTCTATTCTTCTTCTTAAAACAAGAAAGATTGTGAGAGTTCAATTATGCAATTACAATATTTTTATGGGTAAACTAGATAGATCAACAAAAATTGATCCAACAAGGAGAATGAAATAATCAACTTTATAAGAGAAGACTATCTAGATAATTAATATGTACTCATTTTCATAGCCATAAATACACTTTTGCAGCTACTTCTACTTGATAAGGAGTTCAATGATTTTCTGTTGCACAAACTAAAACTGTGTTCAAGCTGTGTAAGTCTCAAACTATTGGAGAAAAAGGATACGGTCAAAAACTTGTTTGAAGAGTCTAAACTAGATTTAATAGGTACTCCTCCATTTCCAATTTATTTGATGTACTTTTATTTTTATTAAGTTTAATATAGAATGTTTTTTTTTCTTGGGGGATGGGGGGGTTGCTTGTTTATGACCACAAAGTTAAAAGACATTTTTTATATATTCTACATATCCTTAGATTAAATTCTTCTTTAATTTTTAAAATTTCATGTCAAATTAAAATTAGACAAATCTATATTCTTTTATCTATCTATCTGTACTACATTAAAAGAATGAACTACCTAACTTAAATGTTAAATTATTATAATACCCAAAAATAAAACACCAAATTTAGTATTTCTTCTATGTTTTGTATTGTACTATATTTATTTAGTTATATTATATCATATTAAGCAGACACCTACTCACATTTAAGGGTTGTGAAATTTGCAAAGAGTTATAACTTTTTTCGATGAGTTGTTACCTTTTCAAAGGGTTGTGACTTTTCTATATGATTGAGACTTTTCCAAAGATTTGTGACTTTTCCGAAGGGTTGTGACTTTTCCAAAGAGTTATGACTTATTCGATGAGTTGTGACCTTTTTGAAGGATTTTGACTTTTCTAAAGGGTTGTGATTTTGTTTTTTATAAGGCACAAAAACCATTTTTTCATACTCTACCCTTTGTTGGCTATAAAAAGAGAGGGTTCCTAATTTTTTAAAAAAGTTTTTCATGTTCTTCTTCTTCTTAAAACACCCAATTTAGTATATCTTTTATATTTTATATTTTATTCATTTTGTATATTATATTCTATGATATTAAAAAAAGACACCATTTCACATTGAATGGTTACGACTTTTTGAAGGAGTTGTGATTTTTCTTATGAGCGTGACCTTTCCGAAGGGTTGTGACTTTTATGATACTAAACAATATACACATGCTCATGCTACCCTTTGTTAACTATAAACGGAGGGGTTTCCTTACATTTTAAAACTAAGATTTTTTTTATGTTTTCTATCCTTCTCTTAAGTTCAGTGAAATTTGAACACTCCCTAACATGAATGTTAAATTAATATAATAATCCAATTTAGTATATCTTATACTAGTAAAATTACCCGCACTTCGTGCGGAAATTTAATATCACAAAATTTATAAAATAATACTTAAAACCTATCAGTAATTAAAATTAAAATACTATATTATTTTACATACAAGATTACGTAGTAACAAACATTCATAATGTAAACGAAAATGAAAATTATTACATCTTATCATATATCCTTAATAACATAAGCATAAATTAATGACTGTAAAAATACATACCAGGATCTTTAATATAAGACAATGGTGCTAGTGAGCCACTCAACATGAGCAAAATACACAAATATTTAATTGTGAAGAAAAAAAAGAAGAAGAGATTCAAAAAATTTTGTTTTAAAATGAGAGGAAATCCCTCTATTTATAGACAACAAATGGTAGTGTGAAAAAATGTTTATTGTGCCTCATCGGAAATGTTACAACTATTTGGAAAAGTTGCAACCCTTCAGAAAGGTCACAACTTTTCATAAAGGTCACAACTTTTCATAAAGGTCGCAACTTTTCATTAAAGTCACAACTTTTCATTAAAGTCACAACTTTTCATAAAATTCGCAACTTTTCATAAATTTCACAACTTTTCATGATAGGGGAACGATAATTTTTGAAATAAATAAATTAAAAGAAAATTCTGGTTTGTGGTGGCGCCACGTAGGTGGGCCTAAGATTCTCTTTTATATATATACTAGTAAAATTACCCGCGCTTCGCACGGAAAATTAATATCATGGAATTTATAAAATGATATTTAAAACCTATCAGTCATTAATAATGTAAAGGAAAATAAAAATTATTATATCTTATCATTATCCTTAATAGGATAAGCACAACTTAATAACGGTAAGAATACATATCAGGATCTGTAACATAAGCAATGGTGTCAGTGAGCCACTCAACAGGAGCAAAGTACACTAAAATTTAATTGTGAAGAAGAAGAAGAAGAAGAAGAAGAAGAAGAAGAAGAAGAAGAAGAAGAGGAGGTTCATAAATTTTGTTGTTTTAAAATGAGAGGAAATCCCTCTATTTATAGACAATAAAGGGTAGTGTGAACAAATGTTTATTGTGCCTTATCGAAAAGGTTATAACTATTTGGAAAAGTTGCAACCCTTCAGAAAGATCACAACCTTTCATAAAAGTCAAAACTTTTCATAAAAGTCGCAACTCTTCATAAAAGTCATAACTTTTTATAAAAGTCAAAACTTTTCATAAAAGTCAAAACTCTTCATTAAAGTCACAACTTTTCATAAAAGTCACAACTTTTCATAAAAGTCTTAACTTTTCATAAAAGTCGCAACTCTTAATTAAAATCGCAAATTTTCATAAAAGTCACAACTTTTCATAAATTTAACAACTTTTCATGAAAGGGGAAGAGTAGTTTTGTAAATAAATAAATTAAAAGGGAATTCTGGTTTGTGGTGGCGCCACGTAGGGGGGCCTAAGGTTCTCTTTATATATATATATATATATATATATATGATATGATATGATCATATTTCATATCAATATTTATATTATATTATATTAAAAGTAAGAACTCCAACAATACAATAATAACTAAGTAACGCACTATGTGGCAGTAAGGAGATAGTATATTTAAGAGGTGTACCTAAGTGATTTTAACAGAAGATAAGCTATAAGAGTCTCCCTAGATTATGACCAAAATCTCAGACACATACACTTTAACAAAACTAGGGTCTTATTACCCCCTTGAACTCATTTTTTTGTAATTTGGTGCACCTTTTTGGCTTACGTGACATCTAAATATCTCTCACACACCTCAATTGTGTGGAGTCGCTGAATGTGCCACATAAGACTAAAGGTGGACAAAATAACTAAAAAAATGAGTTAGGGGGGCGGGGAAGGGTTAATGTGACCTTAGTTTATTTAATGTATTTTTCTGAGATTTCAATCATAGTCTAGGGGGGCACTTGTGTCTTATCCCATTTTAAGAGTGACTAACTTTCAGTAGTAATCATAAAAAAAATTACATCCACTATTCATAGGAACTTAATTCACATTATTTTTAAAAATAGTGTAGTCATGGTTTGATATTCACGTGCAACACACGTGCGTCAAAACTAGTGTGATAATATAAGCATGAACAATAACTCTAGGATCTCAAATAATAAAGTATCAATCTCATAATTAAGTAATCAAAACTCGGAATAAGAACACAAACCAAATTCAGAATTTCATGGGACTTTGAGTAGAATCCTAGATTTAACTCTTTACAGACTGAATTTAGATGTAGGACCTGAGGACGAACTTAGTCCATCACTATGAATAACCTTACATACCTGGAAGAATAAAGTTTTTGAAGAAACTTAAAGAAGATGTTTGAAAATCTAACTTCTGCGTTGCTTATAGTGGTTTATGAGTTTGATGAAGTTAAGAGTGTAGGAACTAGGTCTTGAGCATGAAAACCCTTTTAGGATATGTGTAAGGTTGTGGCTTAGACTTTTGAAAAGTGGGAAAAGATAAAAGAAGCCCCAATTTAAAAACCGTCGGAAACCTTTCACGAGGTCATCTAAGGTCTGTGGTTTAATCTACGAACTGTAGATCCCATCCATGGAAGTCAGGCTAAAGTTTTGAGTTTCTAAAGTTCATTATACGGCCCCAAAATATGACCCGTAGATGCTTCTATGACCCGTAATCAGATCTGTGGAAATTAGGCCCCAAAACAGAATTCAAAACTTCATTCTACGAACCCAAACTACGGCCCATATATGTTTCTACGACCAATAATTAGGTCCATAGGATCTGGACTCAAAGAATGACTTTTAGAGTTTTTTACATGAGGGAACAGTATGGGTGGTACTTCAATCTACGAGCCATAGAAGAGGTTCGTAGGTCATTGACTCAGAAAACTCTCTGTTGTTGTACTGTAAGTTAAAATGGTTATAACTTTTCATTTGGAATTCTAAATAAGGCAAACTTAGTGGTGTTAGGAAGAAGACTTAAATTTTTTAATTTGATAGGTTATGGTCCACCTAAGTCATTATATGATGAGAGATATGATCATTTAAAGATAACCCTTACATGAACAAATGCGTAAAACATAGCCGGTAGGAAGGTTTTGAATTCGACTAAGTACTAGAGGTCTCTTATGACCCTAAACCAATTACAATACACTTTCCACACACTGGAATAACCCTTAATACAAAGGCAATAACTGGACATCACTCAGTTCAAGCTTATATACTTATGATGACAGATTTAGAGAGTTGCGAGGTGTTACACCAAATACCTATGAAGTTGCAAAAGTACAATCCAATTGTAAAGTGTACTTTGTGTGTATAGTGCGACAAAACAACAAGGCAAAGTGACAGGAGGACGATGTCCTTATACACCCTAACCCATGAGAAGAGATTAAGGTTTTGTCCTTTGTCTCTCTCTCATTAATACAGAGACATGACAAAAAGAAAAATCTAGCTTTTGCATTTTGAAAAAGTATTGTCTATCATCTCAATTCATGAAGCTATCTCGGCTCTCGTATCATAAAAGACTGCAATCTCAAGGACATGCTCTTATCACTCAAGTTGTTCTATATATTACTCCTTGTTGTTGAGTCTTTATTTTTTCTTACATTGCAAATCTACTCTTCTATCTGAAGCTTGTGTATGTATTGTTGCTCTGTTACTTTTTTAGATTAGAGGATTGATTAGAGGTAACCATAGTGTCGTGGCTAGAGGTAGTTGGAGTTTGTTATTGCTAGAGGTATTTAATGAAGTCTATGTCAACTAAGGTTAGTTGATATAGCCGGTAATAGAAATTCTACTTAGTTGACTTGTAATAGGAGTATTACAAGGGTGAGAGATTAAGTGGTTTAGTTCCTAGATTGCATAGGGTTGTAATCTAAATCATCACTCATGTTTAATAGATCTGTTGGTAAAGCCTATGTGGTAAGTCGTGATTTTTTTCTCATTGAGAAATAAGGTTTCTATGTAAATATCGTGTGTTCCTTTACTCTACATTATTTATACGGTTGTTTATTGTTCTTAACTGTTATGAGTCAAGTATTGGTCCCTTGAACTTTGGTCGATTCATACAAGTCAACATACCACTTCTCTCCAACATCCAACTATTGATGCCCTTCTCATCAACATACAATTATTGGAGCACTTCTATTCATTTTCAAGTTTTTCCTTGATAGTGTACGTTGAAAATTTCTCTCCAGCTTTCATAGTTAATGCACTACTCATCAACATACAATTATTGGAGCACTTTTCTCCAATTTTCAATTTTTTTCTTGGATATGTACGTTGAATATGTCCCTCCAACTCCCAATAGTTGATGCACATCTCATCAACATACAATTGTTGGAGCACTTCTCTCCAACTTTCAGTAGTGGATTTACTTATCATAACATTTAATATTGAAGAACTTGTCCTCCAACTCTCGTTGATGTAGTTTTTCACAACTCCCAATAACTTTATTTTATTTCGAACTCTATCTAATTTTAGAAAATGATATTTCTTAAGTGCTTGTTCATGTTTGCTTGCACTTCTTCAAATTTGTAATGTTTTTTGTCATCCTTCATTCCAGTATAATTGTTTTCATGCATGTATTTATTGACCCAGCGTTTGTCAACATAATCATTGGTCATATGAATGCGTAACGACCCGTAAAACGAATAAGTGAAACTAGAGCCTAACTAGTGAAAGTATGAGTTTGTCATAAGGTTTGAGGTGGTTTGATGTTGTCCCGAGCTATGAATGAGGGGTTTAGGGTTTAAACGTCAAGGTATGACTCCTCATGGACCACCCTAGGGGTCCTTGAGGAGGACCCAAAGCCTAACCCCAAAGACCCCTTGTAACCAAAATGTTGCCTTAATGAGGCTACGAAAGGGGTCCACACCCCGTACATCTATCCACGCCACGTGGATGGCTTCTGTAGGTCAATACACCTAAATGAGGGCCTCTGAACCAAACCACGGTTGGACAGTACGTCCCGTGGTCCCACCTACGGACCGTAGGTGGGTGGTTCGTAGATGGCACCTGTGTTTGCTGTCTTGGTTCGGCCTAGCTAGGGGTAGATTGGTAAATTCACCCCAAGTCTTTAATAGTTGGGGGATAGTTATTTTAAGTTATTTATGGTATATTAAGAGTATTAAAAGTATTAAACTCTATTTTTCATCTCATTACTTCAAAACCCAAAATCAAAACCTCCCTTCCCCTCCAAAAGTCACTCTCTAGAAACCTCCATTGGAGGTGAAGACTTCAAGCTTCCAAAGTCAAATCTTCAAGGTTTTCAAAGGGGTTTCAAGGGAATTTCGTGGGAATCTATATTAAGGTATGGTAATCTTGATCCTTGTCTAACTTTTTATTCAAGGAGCCAATTCCGAGGTGATTCCAAAGTATGAAAAATCTAGGGTTTCACTCAATTGCATGGGGTCTTTCATTAAACATTTTCAAATGGTTTCTAATGACAAATAATTATGATTGTATTAGTGTTTAATTGATGATTTATGATGAAAATACTCTATGAAACCATGAATTCTCTCAATTCCTAAATTGTGCCTTATGAAGTGGGTTTGTTGATCATGAATAAATGTTGATGGATTGTGCCTAAATTGAGTTAGATTGTTGAAGTATTGATATTTATGTTGAATTAAGTGATTGAATCATATCAATTTCCTATTCTATTGTAGTAGTTTTGATTTCTGAGTTGATGTTGGTTCATGGCCTTGAAAGGGTAAGTTATGAACTAATTACATGTTGAAGTAGAATTATGCTAGAGATGTTGATCCACTTGAAAGGTGGAGGTGTTAAATTCCTATGTATAATTATGATGCGAAGGATATGCATGTGATTTCAATGATAGAATGATGATCATGTTTAGAATGTAATTGTGTTATTGATTGAAAGCATATTCTCAATTAACACTCATGAATGATGATGATGGAATGTGAAGGGTTTTCTCTTATGTATTGTATATGTTGAATTGGTAGGCTTAAGGCATCCTTTTCTTATATTGATGTATGTGATCATGAATGAAGTATCTTGAATTGGTAAGCTTAGGCACCCTCTTCTTGAATGAATGAAAGTATTGTTGAATCTTGAGTTGGTAGGCTTAGGCATCCTATCTTGTGTGATGAATGTGTCTTGACTTGATGTATATGAATCGATAGGCCTATGACTTTCCTTTCATAAATGACTAAAGAATGTTTCTTGACTTCATGAATATGAATCGATAGGCCAATGTCATTCCTTTCATAAATCAATGATGAAGTATTCTAGGCTATGACATGAACCGGTATACCTAGTGTTGGTAGCACTTCATGATGAGTCTAGAAAGTAATGTGATGATAAACCTTGAATCGGTAGACCTAGTGTTGGTATCCCTTTCATGTGTTAAATGATGACCTTGTAACGGTAGACCCAATATTTATGGCACCCTTCTTGGAAAGTCAATGAGCTATCCCTAATGTACCTTGAATCGGTAGACTTAATGGTGATAACCCCTTTCATGTGTAATGTACTTTGGGTCGGTAGACCTAATGTTGGTAGCCCTCTCAAGTACGATGATGTTAATGAAAATTAACTACTGTATGGGAATGGAGTCTAAGCGCCGAGAGGATATGGTTAGATGGAAGTTCTCCCTACCTTAGGCCTGATTTCAATGAACATCTTTCATATCCCATAACTATGTGCCCATATATGATATTAGCTAGTGGATTCCATCCAAGCTAATTTTACCGGTCTTCCTTAGGCAAGAAGACCACCTCTTTACGGTGTGGGGTTACATACAACCGGATTCCATGTCTAGCTCACATGGTCTATGTCGGTTAAACGCTTATTCCCATCATGTGGGATGTGCACTATAGTTACTTGAGCGGTTCTACAAAGTGTGGGTAGTAGTATGGGACGCTATCCATACATTGCACGAGTAGGCTTTGAGAGGGTTATAGTGAGTTCTCTAAGTCTTAATGACTAATGTATGAATGTGTCCTAAATGAAGTTAATGAAGAAGGTTGACTTATATGCTTAAATGAAAAGATTCATCCTATACTGGATTGTATTATGCGTTACTTCCTTGTCATGACTTATCGTATCTGAATGTTCCTTGTCTATGGTGACTTCAAGGAGTACTTAGTGTGAGTAGTAGTATGGGATGCGACTTGCACATTGCACAAGTATGAGTTAGAGTTGTCTTGGATGTTGGTCTTAATGTGATGATGTGACTTATGTAATGTTATGTCTTTTATATGCTTTATTGTGTAAAGGTGGAAAGGATGAATGGTAAGTTCACTTGTGGTGACCTTAAAGTGGTACCTTATTGTGGGTGGTGGTATGGGACGCTATCCATACATTGCACAAGGTATAGCTTGAAGGTTACTTGAGGTGAAGGCTTAAGGTGAAGGTAAAGGTTCATATGTGGATTATGTTCTAATGTGAAAATATGACTTGTATGTTGGTTGTGACTTATATTATGCCTATTTTTATCAATGTTCATGAAGTTTTACCAAAATGACATATATCATGACTTTCAAACAAAAATGTCCTTTTTAAGCATGTTTTTGCATGGCTATCATACTTAGTACTTTATTTGCTAACCCATTCTTCTATGTTTTTACTACAAGTGTAGGTTCCGACAAGTGATTTGCATTACTCTAGTGAAGCTTGGATTAGAGTTCTCCAAGACATTTTGGGTATGTCCTCATAGATCGAGGACAAGTGTTTAGAAGTTTCTTTCCTTTTCATGTAATAAAAAACTTTAGATTTCTATTGTAAAGGGCTGTGTCCCTATTTTTGTTCAATATTGTGTCTAAGATGGCCATGTGAGATATAGACTTCCGCTTGCGTTTAAATGTTTTTGAATTTTAGATTGTATGCTTTTAAATAAATGAGTTTTTAAATTCCGTACTATTTCTATTACCTATGCAATGAATGAGATATGAGGCTTGTATAAAACCCCTTCAGGGTCGAGTACTCTGTGTCGCATCTGGGGTCTAGACTCGGGTTGTGACAGAATGATGATATATATAGGTTATAACCACACAACGACATCCAAAGCTCTTTGATTCTCTACTAAGATCATAGAAATTCGTATACCAATGGATGTAAAAAAATTTATTTATAAACTCAAATAATTTGCCACAATTTCTCTCTATTTTTCACTATTGAAAGTAGCTAACTGCACCTCTATTTATAATAGTGCAAGACCTAATTTATTTAGGACTTTAAAACCTATTCCTATATTATTTGGATTAAAATCCTATTTAGATATATGAATTAAATAAATAACTAATTCTAAACAACTTAGGATTCTTACTCCAATTTTGAATTATTATTTCAACAAAGAAAAATAAATAAATTTTGAAATAAATGAATTGAATGGAAGGTTAGGTTTTAATTATAGGTTTTTTTTGTTTGTTAATATTATATTAAAAATTAACAAATTTTAAATATTACACTTTAAAGTCTATTTTTAACTTATTTGCAACTTAAGTAACACTTTGACCAAGATTCATAGCAATTTTTTACATTTATAGGAATCAAAATTATTGAGAATTAAAATCACTTGAAACCATTATTGATACCAAATAGAATCAAGGATGAAGAAAAGAAAGAGAAGAAGAAGTCCGTGTTAGTTTCTATGTGGTCAAAAGAAATTTAAAATCAAGGTCAAAATTTGTATAAAAGCAATTTTCCGTCTTTAGGTTGCTATGGATGCCTTATTCTCAGCCATTTGATCAAAATGATACACAACTGTTGACATCTAATGGTGATGGTTAGAGTTTGTTATTGCTTAAGTAACAGAAATAGGACATCCGGTACAAATACATTTACAATTATGTTTTTTTAACACAACAAATACTTGTCTAAATAGATATACAATGAAGCAATACAAATCATCAGAAAACTTCCCAACTTTTGTGTCTTTTTTAATTTCTATAATTTTATGTTCTTCAATTCCTTCATTTAATTTATTGTTCTTTTCTATATGGTATCAAAGCAATAGGTTAAATTCCTACAATAGGAACAACTTATGCTTCAATTTCAAATATTGCTAGATCTAAATCAAACCCCATCTTGAAGGTAAAGGGTATGGGGGTTGGAGAAAAACCATCCTCATTGCTCTATCAACTAAGAATAAGTTGTGCTTCATTGATAGAGGCTGCAGAGGACCAGGGTCAGATTCACTAGATTTCAAACTCTGGGACAGAACCAACAACATGGTAACTTCATGGTTACTTAATTCCCTTTCCAAAGAGATTACTGACAGTGTCATCTACTCTAAAACTACCGAAGCTCTTTAGAAAGATCTTGAGGATCGTTTTGGTTAGCCCAATGGGGGAAAAGCTTTACCACCTGCAAAAAAAAACTGATTAATTTAGTTCAAGGGTCTAATGATATTGTAGGATACTATACAAAATTGAAAGGCTTATGGGATTAGCTAGATCTTTTAAACACTAAAATTTGTTGCTCTCACATCTGTACTCGTGGAGGGAAGAATGTTTCTAGTAAAGGTTTGCAAGATGAAAGGCTCATTCAATTTCTCATGGATTTGAATGATGCCTATTCACCTGCAAGGTCTAATATCTTGATGATAAATCCTATCCCCTCTATCATTTTAGCGTACTCACTCATCATGCGGGATGAGAAACAGAGGGAGCTGGCTATTCAGTCACATTTTTTATTAGCAAATTTTGCTTCCTATCTAGCCACTAATCACAAAATTGTTGGAACTAGTGATCTAAAGAGAAGAAAGACCAATCTGTTGTGTTCTCACTGCAAGAAGCCTTGACATACATTGGATAAGTGTTATGGGATTGTGGTATTTCCTTCGAATTTTAAGTTAACTAGATCTAAGAAGTTTACAGGGAATGTGAGAAGCAATGCTACTATTTCTTCTGGAGAAGGAGATGATGAACTTGTGCAGAAGAACTCTTCAGGAATGAACCAACTTAGGAAGGAGAAACTTTCTCAACTCATTCAGTTACTTCACCAGGTCAAAATTAGTCAATCTTTCACATGTCAATGCCAACTCTACTGGTAAAAACCTCTTTATTTCATGTCATATTTCTATCAAGTCTAATAAATGGATATTAGACCCAAGAGCATCATAACATCTATCTTCTAATACAAAGTTATGCAGTAACCTTAGCCTTTACCCAATCCTGTCTATGTCAATTTTCCTGATTCCACTAAGGTAAAAGCTACTCATATGGGAAGTGTTGTTTTTTCCCTGATTTGATCATTCATAGAGTCCTTTATGTTCCTTGTTTTAAAATCAATCTTCTATCTATTCACAAGCTTTGTATGCAGTTTGTAACACCTTGGATTTTTGAGAAGGAAAAGATAGCATATTTTGCCACTGATTGTGTTCTATGGGTCCAATATACGAACCGTAGAGGTTTCTATGGACCGTAGAAGGTATTAGTAGTAAGTGGGTTAAATTTTTGAGAAAATTATGTTTCAATATCTAAGTCTACGATTGACCAGGATAGGTCTCATAGAAAGATCCTAAACTTAGTGAAATTTTAGGGTCAAAGTTGAGCTCTACGGTTGGGGTCTACGGATGGTAGAAGATTCTACGGGCCATATATGGTTCCAGTACTTTGGTCTATGGTTGACTAGTACAATTTGTAGATCACACCGGTAGACAGGTCCTATAGTTATTTTAAGGGATTTTTGGGTCTTTTTCCTATGTGTTTAATGCCTAAGCTATGTCATTTCGACCCCTATTATAAGCCCTATATAATATTTTAAGTCTTAAAACTACCCATTCTAAATCATTCTCCTAAATCCCAACCACATTCATCCCCTCCAATTCTCTCTCAAGCTAAGGAAGAAGAAGCTAGAGTTTCGACTAAGGATCTCCAATTCACCATAAATTTTAGGATTTGATCATCAAGTTATGTTAGTATTCACCAATGGAGTCATTTCCTCCATTGGCTCCCAAAGATCCCAATTCTACAAGTTCAATTCTCAATTCAAAGTTAGGGTTTTATTCAATTTCCATGTGTTCTTCTCAATTATGATTCATTTTATTATTTTCTATCTCCCAATGCATGTATTGAAGTATTTACATGATTTTTAATTGTATTCATATGAACCCATGCATTCTCCATAATTCTTTTGACTATGAACACATCATGAAGTTTATGAACTATGAACTTATGAAGATGTGCATATTTTTATGAGACTGATGTTTATGACTTAGGGGTGCTTTTAGATCAAAGGATCAATAAAATTATGAAAGGTTTTCTCACATATTAATATGATCATGATTGTGAAAAGATTTCTCACATAACGTTGAACTGTTTTCTCATCTAAGTTGAATTGTGTTTAAGGAGTTATTCTAAATGACTTTAGCTTGGATTAATAATCAAATTGTGCTTTTTCATGGATGATGAAATGAATATGATTAATGACTATTCTGTGGGATTTTACTTAGAACCGAGAGGATATTGAGATGAAGGCTCTCCCGTTAGTAGAGGCCATGTCTCTAGAAGAAATCTCTTTGTCCCTAACTACGTGCCCCTGTAGGATGTCTTAGCTAGTGGATTTATGTAAGCTAGAAGTTATGGTCCTTACCTTGACAAGTATGAAATCTCTTTTTGGTGTGGGATAGACATTATATTCCCTATTTTAGCTCATATGGTCTATGTCGGTTAATGGTAAATATCCCACAATAATGAACTAGGTTACTTCCGAGTATCTCACAAAGTGTTTTAATATGTTAATATTGCATTGACCACAATTATGACTTGTGTTTTCTAACATCTTATCTTATGATTTAGCTTGGTCATTGCATGTCATGAAAAGTCCTTTTAGCATGATTTCATATTGTTTATGCATCACTATCATACTTAGTACATTCCATGTACTAATGCATACTTGTACCTACATTGTCTCATAGTGTAAGGTCTGACGCTCCTAACTCGTATACTTGTGGCTAGTTGATCTATCTTGTCGATTCAAAGATTGGTGAGACCTCATGTTTTGAGGACCAATAAACTTTTATAACTTTTTTTATTTCAGTTTCGGATATTGTACGTGGTGTATGGGTTAAATCCCAATCATTTTCTTTGATATATTAGATGACTTATTGAGATTATGTTAGACTTCCCCTTTGTCAAACTCTTAATGATATGAGAATAGTTCTTTTGAAATCGCTATTTCTATTGTCTTGTATGATGTATGTTAAGTGGATTATGAAGGGACTTTCATGGTTCTTTACGCTATGTTACACCTACGGTATACTTTTGGTCGTGACATAGTTAAAGTGTCTTATCATTTTTTCTTCTCTTAATTGTGTCTTGTAGGGCCCTTCAGTGAAGAGGCCACCGACTCTTGGTGATGTGAGGGATGGGCTTTATCAACTAGGTTGTACTACTTTGTCTTCGAAGAAGAGAGTCCAACATAGAGATTTAGCTACTAGGACTCCTTAGTTTTTGTTTCTAGTTCTGTAGTAATCAAAGGGATTCTGATGTAAATCTTTGACATAATAGATTAGGGCGTTTTCCCATTCCAGCAATGAAATATATCAAGTCTTTTCTCTTTAAATATATGTCAAATTTTATTGTGATGTTTGTCCCCTTGCAAGACAATCTAAGCTCTCTTTTCCTACCAGTGATATCAAAACAAAAACCATTTTTGAACTGATTCATATTGACACATGGAGACCTTATAAATCTCCAACCTACAATGGTTTTATGTATTTTTAAACTATTGTGGATGATTTTAGTAAAACTACTTGGACATACCTTCTTAAAACAAAAGCAAATGCCTTCTTCATGCTCAAAATATTTTCTAGCCATGGTTGAGAGATAATTTAATTGTCAAGTTAAAATTATAACGTCTGAAAATGCCTTGAAGTTAGGAAAAAGAATCATTGCTACTGAATTCTTTAATTACAAAGGAATTTTGCACCAAACATCTTGTACTGCAACCCCTCAACAAAATGGGATAGGACAAAGAAAACATAGACATCTTTGGAACTTCCAGGTCTCTTCCTTTTCAATCATGCCTCCCTATTTCCTTTTGGGGAGAATGTGTCTTAACTACAACTTTTAAAAAAAATAGGTTTCCATCTAGAGTTTTAAAGGGGTTTTCACCTTATGAAGTTCTCTTTAAACACCTTCCTACTTATACTGATTTGAGATCTTTTGGATGTTTTTGTTGTGCCTCTACTCTCTCTCAATCTACACCAAAATTCCATCCAGAGCTTTGACTTATATTTTCTTGAGGTATCCTACTGGACAAAAGGGATATAAGCTAATGTATTTAGAGTCAAGAAAGATTATAATTTCTAGGGATGTCAAGTTCATTGAGTCTATTTTTTGATTCAAAACCAACTCTAATCTTAGTTCCATCCCTGTGGGAATTTTCTTTGCTCCTTACTCTCAGGAGCAAGATGTTCTTGATGATACTTTTATAATTTCAGATTATTTACCTCAAGAATCTTCTCCTCCTGTTGATGGAAGTGATACATTCATCCGTCCCTCAGATTCTCCATCCTCTACTGATTTACATACATTGTCGGATGTCATACTAACTAGACAATCTTCTAGAATACATAAGGATCCTAGGTACTTATCAGACTATGTTTGTATTGTTGTATATTTCACAAATCTTACTCAGTCTATTTCCATTGTATCCATTTACGTTGATGATATCATATTGACAGGGAACAACAAGACAGAACTTGAACAACTCAAATCATTTCTTAATGTATAATTCAAAATAAAGGATCTTAGAAGATTACATTATTTTTTAGGTTTGGAAATCCTCTGGGAAGCTTGTGTATTGATCATCATTCAATAGAAATATACTATAGACCTTCTCTCAAAGTATGATTGTTCTCATCTTCCAATTTCCTCTTCACCTCTAGATCCTGCAAAAAAGTTGTAAATATTTTTAGGGGGACTTACTGAATGATGCTACATCTTACAGAAGATTAATAGGTAAACTAAATTATCTTACTCATAGCCACCAGATATAAGCTTCACAGAAAAACATTTGTCTCAATTCATGCAAGAGCCTGGAACCCCCCTTTTTTCTGCAACTCTACGAGTCCTTCGATATCTTTGAATTAATCTAAGTCAGGGATTGTTTCTATTAGGAGACTTTTCTCTTCTCACAAGTTAGCTGCTTTCTGTGATGCTGACTGGTTCTATATGGATACACATAAATTGGTAAATGGCTACTTTATTACACTTGAAGGCTCACCCATTTCATGGAAATCAAAGAAACAACTCTTTATTTCGCTATCGTTGATAGAAGCCGAGTATCGCTCAATGAGACGTATTGTAGCGAAACTAATTTGGCTCAATCGTCTCCTTATCAATCTTGGATGTCCACCAAAGCTTCCTATTCCCGTTCATTCCAATAGTCAGGCGGCAATACATATTGCTAAGTATTCGGTCTTCCATGAACGGACAAAACATATGGAACTTGATTCCCACTTTGTGCGGCAACAATACCTTGCTGGGCACATCTCTCTTTCTTATGTTCCTACTTCATCTCAGATTGTCGATCTGTTTACCAAGGATATTTTTGGACCTTCTCATCAAGTGATTCTCCTCAAGTTGGGACTCCTTCCACTCCCCACCAACTTGAGGCGGGGTGATAATAATGAAAATCACTCGGCACCATTGTTGTTACCAGGTAAAATCAAGAATGAAGAAAATAAAGAGAAGAAGTCAGTGTTAGTTTCTCTGTGTTCAAAAGAAATTCAAAATCAAGGTCAAAATGAGTATAATTTTTCCCCTCTTTAGGTTACTATGGATACGTGGGAAACAAATTAGATTGGAAATGACATTATTCTCAGCTATTTGATCAAAATGATACATAGCCGTTGACATCAAATAGTGATGGTTAGAGTTTGTTATAGCTTAAGCAATAGAAATAGGATAGTTGTACAAATGCATTTACATTTATGTTTTTTTAATACAACAAATACTTGTACAAATAGATGTACAATGAAGCAATACAAATCATCAGAAAATTTCCCAACTTTTGTGTCTTCTTTGATTTGTATAATTTTATGTTCTTCAATTCATGCATTTATTTTCTTGTTGTTTTCTATAAAAAATCTCCAACTTTTTCTTTAGGGTATAATTAGGGCTTCAAAATTGGAAATAAAAACGATCATATTCCTTAATTCCAATGTGTTTGCCGTAGCATGTTCTTCAAAGAAAAAATGACGACTTGATTGTAAGTTACATCTCCTTTTAGGAAAAAGAAAAAAAATAGTAGATTGAAAATGTATAGACTCTTAAGGAAAAAGAAAAGTAGACTTTTGATTTAATTGATATTATATGTGCTCTGTATTAGATTTCTTAGAATGATTGATAGCAACATGTGGAATTGTAATTCAAGACTTTTTAATATAGCTGACCTCCACGAGGCAGTTGTAAGGACTGTCTACATTCTATCCCCAGACCTCACTGGATATGTTGTTGTTGTAGTACTTTGTAAATAGTTGCATAATCTTTATACAAAATTGCATAACTGTTGACTTATTGTCTAGAATTTTGGTATCATCAACTAACATCTGCCATACATATCCACCAACTTTCATCACAACACAAAGAAAATGACTGACTTGATAACAAAATATTGTCATTTTATTTGATGGAGGAAGATTTGACAGTTGAAGATACATAGATAAAAAGGTTTACTTTTGAAGTGTTACTTTTTCATGGTTTTCTTGTCGTTAGCTATTCTAACATAACCTTTACTTGAAACTTGGAACAATCGACAACTTCTTTCGATTAAGGCAGTATACTTTTATTTATTTTAGAATCATCTATATTTAAACTCCAACGTAGTGTATGTTTGATGGTTACGACTCCAAATATTTTTATTTTGTTCTTGTATTTGGTAAAAAGTAGTATGCTTCAGGAATCACGCAAGAAGCGCCTCATTCTCGCCCTTGATAGTCTATGCTAAGTTGTTTTTAATTGGGCATTGAATCGAATTAGTCATTGGGGTTGGCAAAAAGAAATTATTGGTAATTGGTTGTTTGAACTATTGTTGATAATTTCTTTCGAATACAGTATAAGTCATTTATGGCGTTAGCAATTGAAGTATTGTTAAGTTTTTTGTCATGTCTTAGTTTTTCATATGCTTTAGTGTATTAAAGTATCCAAAATTTTGTGGAGATTTGGAAGTCATTGTGCAGAGTTGTTTCTCTTTTTCATTGTGCTAATTCAAATCACTATTCTAAAATGGAGGCTACTTTCACCTTTGCTTGAATATCTTCATTTCTTGTCATATGTCTCCTATTAAGCCCACACAACCATCTTAACATCCTTATTTCTGCGACTTATATCATTTCGATGTGAGTTCTTAACTAACAAATGCTAACTCCTGTATTCAGGTTAGTAAAATAGAAACACTAAAGATGAAATTAAAAAAAATAAAACTATCCGAGTCCACAGTTACCACTCTGTTTCCTTAAGGAATTTAATCCCCTCGATGTACACGAGATTATGGATTATTTCCTCCCAAGATAAAATGCATAAATATTAAAAAAAAGTAGCAGTATCTCAAACTTTGATAATTTCAACAAATGCAAAAAGCAACAACGATATCACACACACATACTAACTTGATTGCTAATTTTATTTGTAAGTAATGTATCGAGAAGAAGAGAACAATTTCAGTGTCAAAAAATGAGATAAATCCTCTCTATTTATAGCTAACTATAGATGTGAACATACCTGTTCAGAAATGACATGTCTGCTCAGAACGGTGGTGTCTTTTGGGAAAAGAAGTGTCTATTCAGAAGGAATAGGTCCTTTATTAGCGAATTTTTAAATTATTCGGTTAGAATTGTCAAACAACTCAATTACGCGATTATAAATTAATTCCATGAATGGAATTAATAATCCAAATTAATATTGAAAAAAAAGAAAATTAACTAATGAGATTGATTAAATAAGTTTTGCCTAAAAAATTATCAATCAATCACATGATTTTCCAAATCCAAATCCAAATCCGAAGTCAAAGTCAAGAGCGACGACGATGGTGCGAGGGGGAACCCTTTACTTGATCCCTTAAGTGGTAAAGGAAGGTTTTCCTAATATAAGGAAAACCATTTTCCTTTCTTCTACCAATATGAGAAAAATGACTTTTCATTTTCCCTCCAATTGGTTCCTCACAATTTTCAATTTCTCATTCATTCTCATTTTCTATTCATACCTTCCTTAAACCTAAAAACCCCCCACAATGAATGAGGAATGAGTATTGTTAAAACAGATGTATGCAAAACTTGTGTGTCTCGTAAGAAAGAATTAATTGCATCTGGATAAGTAGCTTTTTCTTTTAACTTTCCGTAGTGAACGTATATCAGATAAACTTGGTCAATCAGTAGATTTGATATCTTTGAACTGTTGAGATTTGGTGTATACCTAGGAAATATAGGTCACACAATCAATCAGTGAACTAATTTTGGTTCTTATTGTTTTGTTCGTTTCATCCATGAACACGTCTTAGTTTATAAGTGCGTAGAGAATTGGCCTTATTGGATTCTCCTTGAAGTGGCTTATACTTCACATTTACATAGGTGATTTCTAAATTTGTTATCCCATATATACACTATTTGATATAACCTGTATCAAACTTAGAAACCATTAAAAAGTCTGAATGCCTTTATCCTTGTTACTGAACATTGTCTCATCATGGGAATGGGCCATAAAATAATGTTTAGACAATGTTGAACTTTCATCTATGACTTTGTATGACCTCCTTGAACCTAGATCTTGGGATCTCTAGTCTTCTAGGTAGAGTTACTACCACGATGACTTATCCTCGGCCATAGTCCTATTCATATCGATGATATCTAAACTTCCTATCTAGTTAGGACTTTTATAAGTGGATCCAACACATTATCCTTTGAATTTACATGGTCAATTGTGATAATTCTACCTGAGAGTAGTTGTCTAACAGAGTTGTGTCTTCATCGTATATGACGAGACTTTCCGTTATACATAAAACTCCTAGCCCTTCCTATTGTAGCTTGACTATCTCAATGTTTGCATATAAGGGCCATTGGTTTGAGCCATAATGAAATATCTTCTATGAAATTCTGAAGCCATACATCTTCTTCACCCACCTTGTCTAAGACTATGAATTCAGACTCCATTGTAGAGCGAGCTATACATGTTTGTTTGAATGATTTCCATGATATTTCTTTTCCATCAATAGTGAAAACATATCTACCCGTGGATTTAGTTTTATTTGACCCAGTAATCCTGTTTGCATCACTAAATCCTTCAACAACTGCTCCATATTTGTTGTAATGCAAAGCATATTCTTGAGTTTGATTGGGATTGCTTGTGTATCGACTCAGTTTACTTATAGCACATGCTATGTATGGTCATGTACAGTTCATGATGTACATCAAACTTCCCAACACTCTAGCATAATCCAATTGAGAATGAGTTTCACCTTTATTCTTAGCGAGATCAATGTTCTCATCAATTGGTGTTTTTGCACTTTTGAAGTTCATGTAATTGAATTATTCAAGTACTTTTTGAATATAATGAGATTGAGACAAGGCTAGACCGTGAGGGGTTTTATGAATCGTAATTCTCAACATCAAATCCACAACTTCTAGATCTTTCCTATCAAACATGCTAGCGAGCATACACTTAGTAGCTTTTATGTTAGCAATGTCATTACTCATTATCAACATATCATCCGCATATAGGCATACAATGACCTCTTGCTTTGGAGAGTCTTTAATGTAAACACATTTATTACATTTATTGATCTTAAATCCGTTTGCCAACATTAATTTATCAAACTTTGAATGTCATTGTTGGGGTGATTTTTTTAGTCCATAGAGTGAGTTTGCACACTTTCTTTTCTTTACTGGGAACTATGAAGCCCTCGAGCTGTTCAATGTAATTTTCTTCCTCCAATTCTCCATTTAAAAAGGTGGATTTTACATCCATTTGATGGATTTCAAGACCGTATATTGCAGCTAGGGCAACTATCATCCGAGTTGATGTAATCCTAGTTACTGGCAAGTATGTGTCAAAATAATCAAGACCTTCTTTCTGTCTAAAGCCTTTGACGACAAGTCTTGCTTTGTATTTGTCAATAGTTCCATCAACTTTCATTTTCCTTTTTAAATCCATTTCACCCAAAGGTTTGTTTCCTAAAGGAAGATCAACCAACTCCTAAGTATGGTTGCTAAAAATTGAATCAATCTCATTATTGACAACCTTTCTCCAAAACTAGAGTCTGTAGACAACATAGCTTCCTTGAATATTCGAGGGTCATTCTCAAGAAGGAATATTACAAAATCAAATCCAAAAGAAGTAGATGTTCTTTGAAGTTTCCTATGCCTTGGACTCTCTTCATTAGGTACATTCTCCTTTGGTTCTTCTTGAGGTCGTTAGACCCTTTACTAGACAACTCGAGTCTAGTTTCATACGAATAAATGTGTTTAAATAATTCAACATTGTCTGATTCAATTACCGTATTATCATGAATATCCGGATGTTCGGACTTATGAACCAAAAATTGGCATACCTTTCTGTTTGTGGCATATCCAATGAAAATACAATCCACAGTTTTATGTCCTATTTTGACCTTTTTAGGTATAGAAACTTGGACTTTGGCTAGACAACCCTACACTTTAAAATATTTCAAGTTGACTTTTCTACCTTTTCAATTCTCATATGGAATAGCATGTCTTTTTGTGGGGCACTCTATTGAGTAGTCGATTTGCTGTAAGAATAGCTCCCACACAAGTTTTACAGTAAACCTGAACTTATAAGTAAGACATTAATCATTTCCTTTAAAGTTTGGTTTTTCCTTTCCGTAATTCCATTAGATTGAGGCGAGTATGGAGTAGTAGTTTAATGGATGATTCCATTTTCCAAACGTATTTCTGCAATAAGAGATTCATATTATCCACCTCTATCAGTTCTAATCATTTTTATCTTTTGCTCCAACTGATTTTAAACTTTAGTTTTATACTGCCTAAACATTTATATTGCTTCATCCTTACCATTTAGCAAATAGAAATAACAGTATCTAGTGCAATCATCAATAAAAGTTATAAATTTTTTTCCCCACCACGAGATGGTGTTGACTTCATGTCACAAATGTCAATGTGAACTAATGCTAAGGGGTAGGAATTCCTTTCACCAGATTTATAAGGATGCTTAGCATACTTAGATTCAACACAGACTTGACATTTTGATTTATTGAACTCAAATTTAGGTAAAACAATTAAGTTGATAAGTTTTCGCAAGGTTTTGTAACTGATATGTCCCAAAAGTTCATGTCATAAATAGTTTGACTCAAGAGAATAAGAAGCATAATTCTTACATTTCGAAAGCATTGCACATAGATCGTTTATCTTTTCTTTGGATTCAACCAAATTGCTTGATCCTTCTTCTTTTCCTTTTTAGGAGCTCGACATACAGTAGACACATGACCACGTTTGCCACAATTTATGTAACACCCCGTATCCGAAAATAGACCTCAATGCAGATTTTCAGAAGTTGCAGGTGCAACCCATGGTTGCCACCCACGGACCGTAGGGCTATCCACGGTCCATTCTGGTGGTTTGTTGATCACCATCTACAACCTTCCCCAGAAAGACCCAGAAAAATAATCTAAGTCCTAACCCACGCCAGGACCTACAGACCGTAGGTCAGACCAGGGTCCGTGTGGTCCAGGACTATAGGTCTGACCCTTTGATTCCAGCCCCAATCATCGATTGACGGTTGACCAGCACGGACCGCCAGTCGATCGACGGTTCGTCGATCCTGTCTGTTGGTGACCCCGACAGAAGTTAAGTCAGGGGTCTTTTGGTCTTTTCCTTAGGCGTTTCACCCCTAAACTACGTCGTTTAGACCCTAAACTATGTGGTTTTGGTCAATTTTAGCCTCGAAACATAACTAGAACTTACCTAAGTTAGATTATTCTTCAAAACTTAAAAAACTATGAGCGTAAGAGGAGAAAGAGGTCAAGAACCCTAGTTCAAGAACGCAACAAGGTTCCATTAGTTCCACCCCCAAAATCAAAAGATTTCTCCACGGAATTCGTCACCAGGTATGTGAGATTTCACTAGTGGGTTCCTTTCACCCATTAGGTCCCTAGATTTAAGTCAAAATCTTGATTCCCTTAATATTATATAGACTTAGGGTTTCTTGAATGTTAGAATTTTTGGGTTTTAGCGGTTAGAATGATCCAAATCGTATTATCATGAATTTAGTATCGATATTGTCCAGGTTCATGCGTAAACTCAGAACCCTAGCTATTTAGTTCTTTCAGTTCATGAATTACACATACTAGGCCAATTAATTAAGTCATATATAAACATGCCTCAGTTTTTGAATACATTATTATCAGTATATTAATGTTGCATTCTCAGTTTGCATGTTAGTATTTTTAGCTATCCAATATTATAGAATTTCAATCATAAAGTGTTAATTACTTAATCATATGGGAAGCTTAGTACCGAGTGGACTACGGTCAGTCACCCTCAAGTCCCAGAACTACGTGCCCCGTAGGTTGTAAGTCCCATATGTGGGTATCATTTTAGTGATCACGCTAGCATGCCTCTATACCTTTGGTAGGGTATATTGGGTCTCTTGATGGGGCGTATACATTGGACTCCACATTTAGCTCATGTGGTTTTATGTCGGTTATTAGTAGCTCCCTTACAGTTCAGTCAAATTCTATTGCATTGAACATGTTATCAATATATTTCAATATTCAGTCTCAGCATGTTATAAACTTGGTCATTGCATTTAGTTTAGCCATGTTCAGTATTTCCATTATCCTTATCATGTTCAGATTATACTATTTATTTATTGCTTGTTCAACTATGTTATTATTCAGCTTTACTCTATCCTGCATGCTCAGTACCTTTCAAGTACTGAAGCATACTCTGCGCTACATCTTCTCGTGATTTAGGTTCATGTCCTCAGCAGTCAGATCACGCATAGATCGGTTCCGATCTTCAGTTCAACAACAATATTGGTGAGTCCTCAATATTCGAGGACTAGCGACATGATTATCTTCTTGCTTTTAGTTTTAGTTTCAGTTTTTACTAGATTTAGCTGGGGCATGTCCCTGCACTTCTAGTCAGTTAAAGACTATTTTTTGACATAGTTAGTTTCACCTTTAGTGTTAGAGTATGACTTTTCATTTGTACTCAAACTCTCAGTTTTCATATATCCAGATTTAGTATATGGGTATTCCCCATCATTTCAGATTCTTATATGGTTTAGCTTTGGCACAGTATTTATTGATTCAGTTTTCTTTAGTATGCTTATGATATACCAGCAAGGTTAGCTTGGGGTCACTCGTGATCTTAGGTCCCATGTCCGCATCCAGGGAGTAGCCTCGGGGCGTGACAAACTTGGTATCAAAGAACTAGGTTTAAGAGTTCTAGAATGTCTTGAAATCCAGACTAAGTACAGTCCTTTTCATGGGTATGAAGTACACCACACTTGATGAGAAGGAGGCTACGAAGAGATTTAGGAAAAACTTCAATTTCTTTGTTACTCTTATCGTGCATAAGGTATGATCTAATTCCTCGCTCTGACTCATTATTTTGCATTTCAGATCATGTAGAGCTTACACAAGGAATGTGATGCCAGGAATGCAAATGCAGCTCCTCCAGTCCCAGAATAGGAAGTTTTGAATGCTGAATTTTGGAACACTATCCAGTTGTTGGCTCAGAGTGTGACCAACCAGAACAATCAACAGGTTCCAGTTCTGGCAAATGCTAATATTGGGTCAGCTGCAGCTAGAGTGCGGGATTTTGTTAGGATGAATCTGCTTGAGTTCTTAGGATCGCAGACTAGTGAGGATTCCCAAAACTTCATTGATGAGGTCAAGAAGATCTTTGGAGTGATGCAGATAACTGGAAATGATCGGGTTGAGTTGGCATCTTACCAGCTTAAGGATATAGCTCATATCTGGTATACTCAGTGGAAAGAGAACAGGGGTGCAAATTCAACTCCTATTACTTGGGAATGCTTTAGTGAGACTTTTCTGGATAGGTTCTTCCCAAGAGAGTTGAGGGAGGTGAAAGCTCAGGAGTTTTGAATTTGAGGCAAGGTTCTATGATGGTCCAAGAGTATGGAATCAAGTTCACCCAACTTTCCAGGTATGCTCCTCACATGGTTGCTGATTCCAGGGCTCAAATGAACAAGTTCATGTATGGGGTATCCGATCTTATGAAACCAGTGTGTAGGAATGCCATGTTACTTGAAGATATGAAAATCTCTAGGCTCATGACTCATGGTCAATAGGTTGAGGGTGATAAGCTTAGGGAACATGCTAAGAAGAATAAGAAAGCTAGGACAGACAACCTTGATTATTCTCAACAGAATTCGGGTGGTGGAAATCGCTCGCAGTTTCAACAGAAGTCTTCAACTCGAGCACCTTCATCAGCTAATGTTCCATCATCCAAGTTTTGAAATGATCAGAAAGGTAGGGCATCAGGCTCTAAGTCTCAGGGGAGTGTTTCAGGCACCAGAACCTACCCAACTTGTCCAAAGTATGGTAAGAACCATCCGGGACAGTGCCTTGCAAGAAAGGAAGGATGCTTTGGGTGTGGTCAGTCTGGTTACAGGTTGAAAGATTGTCCTTCTAAAGAGGGTCAATGAGGCAATAATTGTAGAGCTCAGTCTACAACTTCAGCAGCACCAGTAGGTCTCCCGACTCAGAAGTGTAACTCATCTGGTACAAGTGGCGGTCAGCGCCAAAACAGGTTGTATGCTCTTCAGGCTCGCTAGGATCAAGAAGACTCTCCAGATGTAGTCGTTGATACATTACGAGTCTTTGACTTAGATGTTTATGCTTTGTTAGATCCAAGGGATACTCTTTCTTTTGTAACTCCTTATATATCAGTCAACTTCAGTGTTAGTTCAGAAACTCTTTCAGAACCCTTCTCAGTCTGTACTCCTGTCGGTGACCTAGTTTTAGCTAGATGGGTATACAGAATTGACCTGTTACAGTCTCCCAAAAAGTCACCTCAATAGATCTTGTAGAGTTAGAAATGGTAGACTTCAATATCATTCTAAGCATGGATTGGTTACATTCATGTTATGCCTCAGTCGATTGTAGAACTAGGATTGTTCATTTTCAGTTTCCAGACGAACCATTATTAGAATGGAAGGGTAGTACCTTAGCGCCTATAGGTCGATTCATTTCATACCTTAAGGCCATAAATATGATCTCTAAGGGTTATCTATAATATCTAGCACGGGTTAAGGATTCAAGCTTCGAAACCCTAACTCTTGAGTCAGTTCCAGTAGTCAATGAGTTCCCAAAAGTGTTTCCAAAAGATCTTCCCAAAGTTTCTCCCAAAAGGGAAATTGACTTTGGAATTGATTTCCTTCCAGATACCCACCCTTTTTCTATTCCTCCTTATAGAATGGCTCCAGGTGAGCTTAAGGAATTGAAAGAGTAGTTGAAAGACCTTCTAGATAAGGGCTTTATCAGAGCTAGTATTTCCCCATGGGGTGCACCAGTGTTGTTCATGAAGAAGAAAGATGGTTCTTTCAGAATGTCCATTGACTATAGGCAGTTGAACAAGGAAGAAATCAAGAATAAGTATCCCATTGATATACCGTGAGTTTACGGTATTTCTAATACGTGTCACTTACAAGTTGTGTGTGTCTAGGGCCTTTTTATATTGGTTTTTATGTGTTTTATCATGTTTTGCAGGAAAGGTGTTCAGGCGCGGAAGTTTAGAGATAGCTGAAGGAAA
>JAJOOO010002964.1:0-38499 GCA_029582685.1 Solanum piurae | reverse complement strand
AATCAATAGAAAAATAAAAGAGAGAAAACAATGAATGTAGGTTAAAAAAAAAGTTTCGATACAACGTAAAAAAAAAGTGTGTTAATGAATTTAAATACAAGATTAAAAAAGTAAGATTATTTTTAAAAAAAATTGAAATTTAAAAAAAAAAAAAAATAATGAAAAAAATATCATTTTTTAATTTTTTTTAATTAAAAAATATTATTTTTTAATTTTTTTTAATTAAAAAATAACATTTACACACGTGGCGGGCGAGTGTGTACAAACACAACCAACTTGGGTGGCTGAACGTGCCACACCAGCACAAAAGGTGCACAAAAATACAAAAAAAATGAGTTCAGGGGTAATAGGACCCTAGTTAAGTTTAGGTGTGTCTCTGGAATTCGGTCATAATCTAGGGGGTACTTATGCATTATCCCTTTACATAATGCAATTACTAGTTTAGTTACCGTTTAACAACAAAGAGGCTCTTCAACTGGTTGATTTTAATGATTACATTAAAAGCTGACTTTTTTAGGCTCTAAATAATTCCTTTAATCCTGTAAAGGTAAATAACTTGTCATAATTCATAAGCATAGTTGAAAATAATTTTCATCCTTTCACCTAAAACAAAGACTACTTAAATTAAAACATGCGCCTTCAATTTTTGATTCAAAATTAATCACTTTGTCTTAAATTATATATCGTATTTTTTATAAACATTTTAAAAGAAATTATTAATTAGGAGGGTTTTTTTTGGCTATTTTATTTGTATTTATATATTAAAAAACTTACTAAGATAATATCTTTTTATTAAATATTTATTCTATTGATGTGTTATAATTTTCAAGAACAATTACTACTAAAGATAAAATAGGAATTTTTTTTAATTTGATTTAAACTTTTAAAATGATAAATAATTTAAGACACCTATTTAAGAAATCATGATAGATAGTTTAAGACAAATAAAGTAATAATTACTACTCCATACGTTTTTTATAAGCTGCCATGTTGCGTTTTTCGAGAATCGGTTTGACTAATTTTTAATATTAAATTAGATTAAATAAATTTGATATTTTAAAATAAAATTTTAGATATTCAAAAACTATATGAAAAATACTATAAATTGTAGCTTTTTTCATGTCAATATGATAAAAAAATACATCTTAAAATATGAGTTAAAATTCATATTGTTGGACTTTAAAAAAATAACTATGATAACTAAAAAAGAAGAAAAAAAGAAAGAGGAATACTTAATTATTAATTTTAAAATTTCTTGGATTTGTATCTTTATTTTACTGAGGGCAAAAGACTAGAGAGGACCCCACCCTTCCGCAGCATTTAATTTACATGAATAATTATAATTATAAAATCAGCGTTACTTCGAGCATCCTAATTTCATACTATTATAACTATCAAATCGACTAACAAGAACGTTCTTTTCCTACTCTAATAATAATCTACCCCTATGGCCCTATAATAACTTTATCATAAGTTGTTGCAAATTAGAAAATACACAAAAAAAAAAAAAATTGCTTAAAGAAGGAATAATCTTATCAATTTTTTTTTTTGTTTTTGTACCTATTTTTTGGTGTTTTGTATATCTAAATGACATGATTATACATAGTATAATTGAACTTCCCAACAGGATATGTTTTTGCCAGCTAAATTTTGGTGGCTAACAAACTGAATATTCTATTTAATTTCTATTATTCAACAATTAGCTAGCTTTAATTACAATATAGGTTTTTATCACAAGAATTAATCAGATTATGAATAATTGCTAGATATTCTTTGAGGCTGCATGCAATGTACTTTGAAATATATATTTTTTATTAAAAAAGAGAGACACAATCTCACGTAAATCAACTTTTAGGCCTCTATTTTCTTGAACCATAGCTCAAGTGCAATTCAAAAAAGAATCTAGTTCACCAATTGACTACATATTATAAATCTCCCTCAACTCTAAAGTTCATAGAGTTCTAGCACTATATAATTGGACAATCTATTTTTGTAATGGTTCTTTCTATCCACTATTATTCAAATCAAATATGGATACATCGGTAAGGAGAAAAAATAATTTACTTATGTAACTGATAATACAAAAGAGCTATTAGACCATCGTTTTAATTTAATACTATTTTCATTTCAATTTATCAATTTTAATTATTATTAGGAGAGTCAAAATATATTCTCTTTAATTTGACTATTTTGTCAAGTACTTTCAAAATATTTTAAATGGTTAACTACCGTGAAATATAGTACTTCTTAAGTAGTTTTAAAATATACCAATTTTATTTCAATAAAATATAAAATTGTGTAACCTAATAACGTCAGTTTTCGCTATACCTTCCATTTATAAAAAGTTAATTTCAAATAAGAATAATTATAATAGCAGGAAGCATAATACATATACTCCTTTTTAATTTAAAAATAATCATAAAAATATTTTTGAAGGACAATTATACTTATTAAAAAATAATTTATTATGCATTAATTAGAAATACATACAGCAAACAAGGGTGTATTTAATGCAATGATTACGGATTTGATAATTGATTAATTAATTGTACTCCCTCCATTTCATATTAATTGAATTGTTGAGGTATTTTTCATATTTCAAATTAACTTAATTGTTCAATTTTCAAGACTACTTTTAGAATGTTTTTCCAATTTTACCCTTCATTAGTTAGTATTGGAATTAGTTATTAATTAATGTTTAGTTATTTTAATTATAATTTTGATAATAATTAATAAGGATAAAAATGGAAAGTTAAGCCTAATTTATGTCTTAATCTTCTTTTCTTAAAGGGTGTTAAACACCTCAACAATTCAATTAATATGAAATGAAGGGAGTATATAAATATTTAATAATTAATTAATTAATATTATATAAATATTTAGCTCGAATCTAGTTCACCGATCCGATTATTATTGTTTATTGAGATTGTTATAGTTTATAAAATTAAAATTTTAAATCTATCTCGAATTATCAGTATTTATTCTTTTGGACGATACTTACAAGGTATTTTGGGGGCCAAAAAGCCTTGGACAAAATCTCACATAAAATCAAGCTTTTAGAGCAGTATTATCTTGAACTTTAGCTAAGATTCAATTGACGGAAGAATAAAAATATATGTAATGAATAAACATCATTCTTCATCTTGTCTAAATAATTAGACTGGAAGTTATATATTTATACAGATAATTGGACCCCCATATTTTATAGTTTATATTTATGCAGTAGCCTTCATTTATTCAAAATTGATTTTAATAATCATTTAACTCTAAAGTTGTGGGGGATTCAACATCCACTATTTATTCATAAAAAATAATTTTAATGTATAAATAGTGTAATTTTATACCGAATGAAATTCAAATGAATCCCTAGCCCCTTATTAGTTTCGCCCTGCATATAAAGTAAAAATTTGAGACCGATAGAATTTAAGTATTTTTCCTTTGTTTATTTATAAAATAGTTGTAATTGTACCAATAAATTACCGTAAATATTTTACCCAATATTTACGCTAAATCATACGATTTAACTTTTCTTCATTAAAAATCAAAGTGAGAATGTAACACCTAAAGTTATAAATCCACATTTGATTCTAAATTATTTTAAGTTCAATAATTTTCTACTAAATTCATTTCAATTCACACTTTGCATTACTATTAGATTTGTAAGTATTATTAGAGGAGAAATTAGTTAAAATAATTGATGTTGTATTTGGTATTCAACTAAGTTGCACTATCGAAAATAGCAGAATCTAGACATATGGCCCCCTCATATCAATTGACCAACACTTGTATCGATGACATCCTCCTGGATCGCATACTATAAAATTACACCAAATTATTACTTTTTTGCTCCATTTCGTTATGTGCTTATAAAGAAATGAATTTTTTTTCCAGATATACCCTTTAATTTTGTGATTTAGTATTGATATATCTCTCGTTATAAAAATAATTTATATATATTTTTATCTTTGTATAAATGACTCAGATATATTCTTTTGGTTTAATGAAAGTATAAAAATCAATATTTTTAAAATTTATTTTACAATATAACACTTAACTTTGGTAGAAGGATCATATACTACATGATTTTTTTTAATTTTTTTTTTATATTATTATTTATATTTTTTTTATTGTATATATTTTTTTTTACTTATTATTTTACAGAACTAGAAATAAAAGTAACAACTATATTTTTGCTGCATTAAAAAGAAGAGAAAAAGTAATAATTAAAGATTTAGACCCTCCCCAAAAAGTAACAAATAACAAATTTTTCTTTTCTTAATTTACGTATTATTTTATTTT
The DNA here is from genome assembly GCA_029582685.1 of Solanum piurae. Lineage (NCBI taxonomy): Eukaryota > Viridiplantae > Streptophyta > Magnoliopsida > Solanales > Solanaceae > Solanum > Solanum piurae. Next base: position 34,200 of record JAJOOO010002964.1, on the reverse strand, counting down.
AAAAAAACTTTAGAGTATTATAACTGGAAAAAGGATAATAGCTAAGATTGAGTCCAAAAATAAATAAAAAATAACAAAAATATTCTTATTTTCAATATATTTCAACAATATTTATCTATTTATAATACTGATTGAAAATTTGAATATGTACATTTTAATTAATTAAATTAAAAATGTAATTAAATTTTTTGTATTAGATGTTTAAAATAATTTCTCTCTATAAAATAATCTTAATATTAAAACACATTGATACTTACATGTTTTTTATAATTTGACTCTCAATAGCACTTTTTTTTGAATTTTTTTTTACCCAAACACAAATTACTTATCAAAAGAACTTTTCAAATTAATTTGCCAAACACAAATGATTTTTTATGAAAAACACTTTTCTGAAAAGATATTTTAAAAAAACGCATCTAATAATGAGTTTTTAGGAGCAATGTCAAACAAACTCTTAGCCTAAATAATAAAAGTTTCGGTATATAACTGTGCCAAGTTTATAAAGTATTAAGATATTTTGCATACTATTTATTAATAAAAACATATGAATTTATATTTGGGTACTAAATTATATCGTCAAAATAAGCAATTCAAACAATACGTTAAGTATTAAACTATCCGTTTATAGACATTTCCGTAAATGTCGAAACTCTTCACATTAAGTAAGTAGTAGTTTTATATTCAAATATAGAAAAAGTAAAAAAAACAAAATAATAATAAAAATTTATTTATTTTTAAAAAGAGGAAAAGGGAAAAGTCGCAGTGAATGAAATTGTGTGAAAAATAAAATGAATAAAAATGGTCCCTCTCCAATTAATTTATTTTTTGCCAAACTGGCAATTAATTAGAAGTAAAGCATGCACGCGCATGACACTCCTTTATAACCCTCATTTTCTCCCCCTCTTTCTCTTCATTTCACACACTTACTTCAACCCTTTTCTTGCCATTCCCTCCCTTATTCTCATTCCTTCACTTTTCTCACACACACAAAAAAATAAAAAATAAAATTGAATGTATAATATGGAGAAGGATAAGTTGTCTAGGAGACATCACAAAAACCCTTCATTTTCATCTTCGCTTCTTGATGAAATCTACCGTTCCATTGATGGTTATGATCAAAGAAGAGAAGATTTCAAATTACCAAAATTAGAAACAAGAAAACAGAGCAGCAGCAGCAGCAGCAGTAATATTGGACTGAAACCGAAAGGGGTTGGCAATATTTACAACAAGAAGAAGAGTGTAGAAGATGAAGAAATTGCTAGTTTTAGAAGGGCTTGTTTGATTGAGAAATGGATGGAGAAAAAAGTGAAAGATAAAGCACGAAGAGGTCCGTCTAATGAATTGGATAGTATTAATTATGATTCACTCTTTTTCAGTTCAACTTCATCTGAATCCAATTCTGGTACTCTCTCTGCATCTTCATCTGAACCAGACTCTTTTTACTCTGAAAAATCATCTTCTTCTTCAACAACAACAACTTGTTTTGCTGCATCGAGAACTAGATCGATTAGGAGAGTCAGTGTTTCACCGCATAGAGGTACTAAACTCTATTCATTTGACAATCAACAAGCAAATAAAAATGAAGAGACCAATTTGATTAAGTCGAAATCAACTGCTTTGAAAATGTACAACAATTTGAAGAAAGTAAAACAGCCCATTTCACCAGGGGGTCGTCTTACTAATTTTCTCACTTCCATTTTCAATAACAAATCGAAGAATTTGAAGGACCCAAATGGCGGAAACAGAGGAGATTTTCATGAAGTAGATGAGAGGAGTTCCAAATCTTCTTCAATTTGTTCATCATTTTCAAGATCCTGTTTAAGTAAAACCCCACCAACTGCTGTCAAAAGGACAGTCAGATTCAACCCTGTTAGTGTTATTGTTGACGAAGATTGTCGTCCTTGTGGTCATAAATCCATATATGACCACGATTCAGACAAATCCCAAGGAAATACAGAGAAGAACAGGAAATTCGAAGTGACAAAAGTTGATTCATTAAAGAGCTATAAGAATGATTACATTGTTGATTACGCAGACGAAGAAGAAGATGATGATGCAGCAAGTTGTTCAAGTTCAGATTTGTTTGAAATTGATCACTTAGCATCTTTCGGTAACAAAAGATTTTGTGACGAACTGCCTGTCTATGAAACCACATATGTTGGAGGAATCACAAGTGGTTTCATTCATTAAATTATCATTAGTTAGCCGACAATGTGATTTAGTAAGAAAGCTATATTTGAATCTTGATGATAATATATATAGATCAATTGATTTTTCCAATAAATCGACTTTTATTATTCTGTCCTTTTTACAAGTACTACAACATATGATAGAAAATTGAAATATGAATTTATTAAGTATTAGAGAAAAGGTAAATGTTTTGAAAAAAAAGAGAGAAGAGAATGTGGTGATTGGGAAGATCCCTAGGCAAGTTTAGATACTGATAGATTTTTGATAAAACAGAGGAAAGGGAAAAAAGGAAAAGAGTAAAAATTGAAGATTCGAGATCGAAATGAGAAGCAACAGAATTAATGGCAAAGAGATGTTTGTTCGTTTTCATTGGAATAGCGAAAAGTTAAAGGGATTTGCTTTTTTTTTTCTTTCTTTCTTTTCTTCTTCTCTTGAATTTATGCTTCATCTTTTGGTGTTGTGTTTCATTCCTCTAATACAAATCCCTATACAATGTCCAACAAAAATTGGCACTTGTTTCTCTTCTTTCTATTTTACACACTACTTTTTTGATTGTTTACTTTCTTTTTCTCTTTAACATTTTCCTCAAATTTTAGGTATGACTAAAACATCATCTTCTTTTTATTAGGTAAGAGTTTGAAATTCATGACTTCATGCCTTTGAGTTTAAATTTTGTCTACGAATAGTATTGAGGTGAAATTGTGAACTACTTCCTCTCGTCCATATTAATTGTATCGCGTATGACACGTCCTATCAAAATAATATTTAAGAACATTAATAAAAATTATTTTCACTATTATTCCTTTGCACTATGAAAAAAGTTTTTACAATTCACCTAATATGAACGGGAGGAAGTATAATATGATCTCCAATCCAAAATAAATAAAGTTTAAACACTTCTCTATAATTCAAAATGAATTAACATATTAAAGTTCAAAGTTGTATTAGTTTTTTTTTTCAACATTAGCCATTTTTAATAGGATTTTCCAACTATCTCGAGCTTTAAGTATAGTTTGGGTAAAAGCTATTGATAAATTACTCTTTCAGTTTCTGTTCTATTTTTACTTGGCTCAAGTACTAAAAACATATATCTATTTTAGCAAATAACTCTATAATAGTAATCAAATTTAGAGTTTCAAAACATTTTTAATATAATTAATTTAATAAATTCACATCTAATTAAAAATTTCTTAAAATATATCAAAACCAAATAATATGAAACGGACGATTTTTTTTAATTAATAGGGGTGTAACACAGTCCACACCTAAAGAAATTTATTTATTTTGAATAGAAGAAAATAATAAATAATTAGTTATATTAAATCTAATATAATGAATGACCTACAAAATAGAGTTTGAAACCCTAGTTCATTTCCTTTGATAAACTTTGTCCTCCTTTGTAAATTTTGTGGTCCTTGTTTGAGAATTTTTTATAAATTCTACGGATGAAAGAGGATAAAAACGAAAAGAGAGTCGGCTTCTCATCCATTATTATCCAAATATAGGGACCATCTCAATATTCTTTAATTTAATTTAATGTCTCAATCAATAAAATCATTTCGAACCTGCATTTTCTATACATTCAACACCGTTATGTCAGTGTTTGAACCTATGATTTTATTTCGTGATTTAAAATCATGAAATAAATCTTGTATAGTATAATCTCAACGAAGTCATATGTACACAATGGAGGACTTCGTCAACAATTATTTTTTCAGTCAAGAAAGGATGTGATTGTGATTAAATATTTGCAAATAAAATCTCATGTAAGTTTGATATATGCTTAATTAAGCTTATTAATTTGCAACTAATTATTTTTCTAGCTAATTACACCCTCCTATACTACAAGAATTATACATTTAGATCAAGTGTTCTTCTCAACTTTTCATTAATTACCGAATCAAATATTCTAAATTATCATATATTCAACAATTCACTACCAATTGATCATTTTAAGTCTTTTTATTGCAAGTCTAGCTACAACCGTTCACACTTTAATAATCTACATTAAATCCATCAGAAGAGCATACAACTAAATAATTATTTGATTATATTCAATATTCAATATCGTGTGGCTGACATTTGAAAAAAAATAATTAACAGAGAATTAATTAATTAAGAGAATGAAGAGTAAATGATAAAGCACTACGTGACGAGCATGCAAATTAAGTTTATCAAGTTTAAAATTAACAACTTAAGTACCTCTACGCTTAGTTGGAATCTTTTTAGTCAAAATCCAACATGATAAAAATGATTAGCAGCAAAGAGGAATGTGCATTGTTTAAGCAAAGTGGTGGATTTGTAACTAAGTTCAATTAATTAAAATGGATTATTCTAACAAAGTCCTCTAATAATTATTGAGTTTGTAAAGATTTTTGTTCTTGCATAATATAAGTTAGAAGTTAGTGGCTCATTAATTTGGGTATTTCCTCTTAGCTTCCATAGGGTTGGTGAGTGGGGAAGTTGCCAGCAATCATGAGAAGAATAATGTTTGAGAATTAATATAATCAAGTTTAATCAACAAGGCTAAATTAAACTATTTTTTTTCTCCATTTCGGTGTCCGGAGCCAACAATATTAGAGCTCCGAATAAATTTGAATCGCACCCATTCAAGGGTGATGCTCCCAATAAGATTTTCTCCATACTCAAGATTCGAACCCGAGGTCTCTGATTAAGAGTGGAGCAATTTCATCAATGCACCACAACCCATGTTGGTAGGCTAAATTAAACTACATACATTAGAATTGACCTACTAATTAATTAGTTTTTTCCTAATTAAGAAAATATTAAAATATCGCTATCAAATCCTTCATGATTATATTCTTTAGTTCTTATTAATGTTTCTTACTTTTAGCTTATTTAAAAAGTAAGGATTCTTCCTTTTCACCACACTACTTAGATTTAAATACTCTGATCATGAATCATGAGTTGGAGTTAGAGTTAGAGTATGTATATATATTGGTTTAATTTAATTTTATGATTAATATCTGAAATATATTGATCCGATTAATTTAGATTCACCTTATTACTTTAGGAATATTTATAGGGTAAAGTACATTTTATCAATAAATAGAAGAAACTAGACTTTTTCAGATTTTTTATGCATATATAAAAATGAAGATCTTTCGTTAAAAAGGTCTAGTATTAAAATGAAATATCGTAGTTGGGAGAAAAATCTTCCCATAATCAAAAAAATTTTAACGACTATATTGTGGATGTTATTGTGTTCTTGTTAAGAAAATGAATTACATGAACAAAACTCCATTGAAGAGCTAATCTGAGAGAGAAGTAAAAATGTAATTAGAAAGGGAAAAATACAGTTTTATTGAATTGAAGAATAATGCTACATACATTGTCTTATATAAACAGCCACGTGCTATTAACTAACTGACTCACTTAACTAAACCTCCTCTAACCAACTTACTGACACATTCTAACTAACTAACTAAGTAGCTAAGCACACTTGTATCATTCATAGTGTGTGTATAATAATACAATTATAGCTAGTGTCATCAAGGTACTTGTACACATTTAGTTAGTTCCTTTACACCCCCCTTCAAGCTAGGAGCTATGAAGATGTTCTTCATGCCTAGCTTGGACATAAGATAAGTGTGAGGACCTTTGCCAAGTGCCTTAGTAAGAACATCGGCAGGCTGTTCTGAGGATGGCAGATAGGTAGTGGTAAGTAATCCATCCTAGATCTTTTCTCTGATGAAGTGGCGGTCAATGTCAATGTGTTTAATTTGTTCTCTCATGAAATACAGGGTTAACAACAATTTGTAATGCTGAAGTGCTATATGAATAAACAGGCACTAGTAAGGAGATGTCAACACCTAATTCCTGAAACAAACCAACAGTCCAAACAACTTCTGCAACGGTTGAGGCCATAACTCTATACTCAACTTCAGCTGAGCTTCTGGAAACTGTAAGCTATTTTTTTGATTTCCAGGAAACCAGAGAATCTCCATACTTGACTATGTATCCAGTGATTGACCTTCTGTTGTTGATACATGAACCCCAATCAGCATCACAAAACACCTGCAAATTATTCCCACCAGTAGATGACATTAGAATTCCCAGCCCTGGTGCTGTCTTCAAATACCTGACCAATCTGAGTGCTGCATCCACATGTGAGGCCTTTGGTGCATGCATAAACTGACTTAAACATTGAACTGCAAATGATATGTCTGGCCTAGTAGTTGTGAGGTACAATAACCTCCCAATCAACCTTTGATAGCTTGTAGGGTCCTTAAGAAGTGTATCAACATGTGCTGGATTTATGTGAGTATCAAACTCTATTGAAGTGAGTTTTAGATTCAACTCCATAGGTGTTGACACTGGTTTAGCACCTGATAGTCCCACGTCTGCTAAGAGCTCCAAAGTGTACTTCCTTTGATGTATGAGAATCCCAGTTTCACTTCTAGAAAATTCCAACCCAAGGAAGTACCTTAGTTCCCCTAGGTCTTTAATTTTGAAAGCATGTTGCAAAGATGTCTTGGTCTCATGGATCATAGTGGAATCACTGCCTGTTATCAGTAAATCATCTACATAAATCAATACAACTACCAGTTTATTCTCCTTCCTCTTAGTAAACAAAGAATAGTCTCTAGTGCTCTGTATGAAGCCTGGGTCAATCAAGGTAGTGGTGAGTTTAATATTCCACTGCCTTGAAGCTTGTTTAAGTCCATAAAGAGATTTCAACAGTTTACATGCTTGATCACTGCCAACTTTTCCATTGAAACCATCAGGAGGTGTCATATATACTTCTTCATACAAATCTCCTTGTAGAAAAGCATTATAGACATCCATTTGATGCAATGTCCAATAGTTTGCAGTTGCAATAGAGATAACAGACCTCACAGTTGCCATTTTTACCACAGGTGAGAAGGTCTCTTGGTAATCAAAACCTTCCTTCTGATTGTACCCCTTAGCAACTAGTCTAGCCTTGAACCTCTCTACACTACCATCTGCATTATATTTGATCTTGTACACCCACCTACATCCTATGGCCTTTTTACTCTTAGGCAAGGTCACTAATTCCCATGTCTTATTGTCTTCTAGTGCCTGGATTTCATTATTCATAGCATCTACCCATCTAGGATCTTGTACTGCCTTTGAACAACTAGATGGTTTAGTCTCAACAGAAAATTTGGATACAAAACTCTGGTATTTAGGTGATAATCCAGCATAGTCTAGAACTGAGGCAAGAGAATAGTGAGACCTGTTTGAACCAGCTGTGGTCACATAATCTTTGTGCCAAATAGGAGGTTTAGAACTTCTGTTTGATCTCCTGACAGGTGGTGAAGGAGTGTCACATGTATGGGAATCAACAGGTGCAGCAGAAGAATCAACAGGTGCTGCAGAAGAGGAATCAACTTCACAATTCTGAGAAGGAGGTGAACTTGCACTATCTCGGAAATTAACTGAAGGTGTAGACTCTGCAACTAAGACATCATAGGCAAATAAATCTGGGGAGTTCAATTGTTGTGTTTGCTGGGGACTATTGTTTCGAAAAGGAAAAACTGTTTCCAGAAATACCACATCTCTACTAATGAAGAACCTTTTGTTTTCCAAGTCATACAATTTAAAACCTTTTTGAGTTGTGCCATACCCCACTAAAACAACTTTTACTGCTCTTGGACTGAATTTATCATGTGTGGTGAGATTGGTGGCAAAGCATAGGCAACCAATAACTCTCATGTGCTCAAAAGAAGGAGATTTCCCATACAATTTCTCAAAAGATGATGTGTTTCCTAATGCAGTAGAAGGTATTCTGTTCAATACATGAGTAGCAACATGAATACACAGACCCCAAAACTTATCAGGAAAACCAGCCTGAAATTTGATAGCCCTTGCAGTTTCTAGGATGTGTCTATGTCTTCTTTCCACCACCCCATTCTGTTGAGATGTGTATGGACAAGAACTCTCATGAATGATGCCATGAAGTTTAAACAGATCATGACAGTTAGTATTAAAAAACTCTGTACCATTGTCAGATCTTATCCTTTTGATATTTTTATCAAATTGAGTTTCTATTTCAACAACAAATTGTTTCAACAAACTAACAACATCATATTTAAGCCTCATTAAGAAAGTCCAAGTCCATCTAGAGTAGTCATCAACAATGGGTAAAAAATATCTCATACCATCATAAGTTTCAACTCTATAGGGACCCCAAACATCCATATGTAGAAGCTGAAAAATACAGGTAGAACTACTAGTGCTATGTGGAAAAGGTAATCTTGTCTGCCTGGCAAGTGGACAAACATCATATTTATGTAAAGTAAGACTATTACCAAACTTGTGAAATACATAAATTTTTCTGATGACACCCATGGGAACATGTCCCATCCTTTGATGCCAAACATTTACAGTAACTTTAACACCTTGAAGATTTGTTAAGCAGTGCGGTGGATGTGTAGCTCTGTGACCAGACTGACCATACTGAAATTAGAGGGTGTAGAGTCCATTTTCCTCCTCACCAATCACCCTCACCTTCCCAGATGCTAGGTCCTGAAAAACACAATATTTTTGAAAAACTGTGACATAACAATTCAAATCTTTTGTCACTTGAGAAACTGACAGAAGATTGAACTTGAAAGCTGGTACACACAACTCTCTTCTAAGAACATCACCTTCTTCTATGTGACAATCTCCAACATGTGAAACCTTAGTAGAAGTACCAGTTGGTAACTGAACCTGACCTGCATTCTCTATCAAAACTGAATGATGTAAATATGTAGGATTTCCTACCATATGATGGGATGCACCAGTGTCTACAATCCACTTCAAGTGAGCAGTTGGAGACAAATGATTACCTGTCATATTAGCAGTGCCACTTATGTCATCAAGTTTAGTTTGATCTAGCATTTGGAGAAGCTTCTGATGTTGCATTGGAGTGAACATGGGCATAGACATTTGCTGAGATCCAAAATGTTGTGGAGGATATGGAAATTGCATCTGCGTATGATATGGTGACTGCATATGAGGCATCTAAGTGTGATATGAAGACTGCATCTGAGCATGACATGGTTGAGTTGACTATGGTTTGTCAGATTGATAATGTTGAGGTATAAGCCCTGCATCATAAGTAGAATTTCCAGCAACAACAACCTCTCTTTTACCTTTGAGTCAGCTGGATATCCAATCAATCTAAAACAATTAACCTTGAGATGGCCAGTTTTGTGACAAAAGTCACATTTCAGCAGTTTGTTACATTCAGTCCTCGTGTGTCCTTTCATATTGCAGAAATCACAAAGAGCATTAGGATTATAAGGTCTTCTAGGTTTATGATTACTAGGACCAGATTTTAGAGGTAAACATTGCAGTAGGAACCATATCAAGCATCATCCTACTTGATCCTGCTACCATTCTCTGGCTTTCATCTTGATTAACCATAGCATAAGCTTGATTGATGCTAGAAAGTTGTTGCATCAACATGATTTGACTCCTAGCTTGACTATAGTTGTCATTAAGTCCCATAAGAAATTGCAACATCCTATGATGTTGTGATTGTTCAAAAAATTCCTTAGATCTAGAACATGTACAAGCAGGGGGAGGCATTATAGAATCATATTCATCCCACAAATCCTTTAGTCTAGAGTAGTAAATTGATACAGACGAAACACCTTGAACAAGAGTAAAAATTTCCTTATGCAGCTGAAAAATACGAGAGCTATTTACCTTGTTAAACCTTTCCTTTAAATCTTCCCAAATCAAGTGGGAATCTGAGCAATAAAGGACTCCACTGTGAAGATCTTTACTTATGTTGCACAATATCCAGGAGACAACGATTGCATTACAGCGATCCCAAAGTCGAGTCAAATCCCCTGTGAATTGAGTCTTCTTCACCGTGCCATCAATAAATCCAACCTTATTCTTCCCAAGCAAAGCTAACTCCATTGCCTTGCTCCATAAGGTGTAATTATCACTGCCAGTGAGTAGAATCCCAACATTCAGCGATCCAGGTGAATCTGATGGATATAGATACAAGGGATGAAGATGATCAAAAATAGGAATAGCCATGGAAGTTCCTGACTGAGTTCCTGCAGCAGCTCCTTGAACGTCCATGGAATTGAACAAAAAAATTACAAAAAACACGAAATTGAGCTAAGAACCAATGAAATTCTTCACTGCGTGTGTAAGAATTGTTTAGATCCGAGTTCGACTTGCTCTGATACCATGTTAAGCAGATGAATTACATGAACAAAACTCCATTGAAGAGCTAATCGGAGAGAGAAGTAAAAATTTAATTAGAAAGGGAAAAATACAGTTTTATTGAATTGAAGAATAATGCTACATACATTGTCTTATATACACAACCACGTGCTATTAACTAACCGACTCACTTAACTAAACCTCCTCTAACCAACTTACTGACACATTCTAACTAACTTACTAAGTAGCTAAGAACACTTGTACCATTCATAGTGTGTGTATAATAATACAATTATAGCTAGTGTCATCAAGGTACTTGTACACATTTAGTTAGTTCCTTTACAGTTCTTGATATGAGAAGAGAGGTATTCAATTTATAGAGTTCCAAACTTTTCCTCTATAGAAATAATAAATCAAATATGGAAGAAAATTATATTTTCTTTTCAGGAAAAGTTCAAGCATTTATGGTAATACTTTGACTTTTCTTTTAAAAAAAATAAAACTTAAAATATGATAAAAAAAATCAAGGCAAAACCCTAACAATTAAGTGACCTAAAAAATAAATAAAGTAGTTACGAGTAGTCAATATTGATGTGTACTATCCAATTGTACAAAAATCAGTTTTGTGAGCTAGTGATTATCTGTTTCTATTTGTATTGTTTTGTTTTTTTGAAGCATAAGGTCAGGTACCTGCAGCTTCTGCCATCCCATTTTGCAGCTGCAACTACCAACTTGTTAACAAGGATGTCCCATATATTAATAATGATCATCACCAACCATTTTTAAACTTCACTTCCTTACATGATGAAAACCCCTTTATTTAAAGCATATAGTACATCTTATGTATAGTTAGCTCAAGTCCTTTTTTCTTGGATCTTACACTTCATGGCTTCATGCGTGTTGTGAGGATACTCTTCATCCGTACATAAGTGTATTCAGAATTTCGAAAACATGAATTTATTATTATAAAAAAAAGTAAATTTGAGATATGAACTTAATTGATTTGACCTTAAGATTCTTATCACTGAATTCGTTAAACTTTTAAAATTATAGGTTCAAATTTAATTATTATCTATTCAGATAGTAATTTCTTAAAATATACTATAGTTATATTCTGTGTTGAAGGTATTGCTGTCGATTGAATTCATTGACAATATGCTAGCTATATCATCCAGTTTTACTAGTGTTAACATACACATTTGATTTAATTATATAAAAACTTTATAATGCTATTTTTCTTAATAGACATTTCGATGTAATAGACTTGAAATTTATGAAAGATAAAAGTAAGGAAAAATTATTAATTAAAACGCCAAAAATGCTATCAATAATCACTTACAGATGTGTTACCCAATTTTAAATGTAAGATTTTAATTTTTAATCTAACCTCACTTAAAGAGGTGTACCCAATCATCGTCTCTCTAATATAATAGAAGAGTCAATAGAGGATCTTAGGGTCAATTGATCAATTGACCAATTTTTCCTTCTGCTACTTTCTCTGTTTTAATTTATTTGTCTTACTTTGTTTCTTAGTGTTTATGTATTTAAAAATTATGAAAAAGAAACACATCAATTACTATATTTGTATTTAGTACTTTTTCTGTTTCAATTATTTGTCTTACTTTTCTTTTTAGTATGTTATGTATAAGAGAGAGTAGAGAAACTTAGGTTAGTCGGTCAATTGACCAATTTGCTCTTCTGCTTGAATTTTCTCTAATTATGTTATCACGTAATTTCTTAATTTTCCTTTCAGCATTTTTATATTTAACAATTACAAAAAAATAGTAATATAAATCACTATAATTTTGAAGAGAATGTGAGTAACTTACAGTCAGTCGATAAATTGATCGGTTCGCCTTTTTGCTTCAACTTCCTGTATTTATATATAATTTTGTACTTTCTCGATTTCAATTTATTTTTTTTACTTTCTTTTTAGTATGTTATGGATTTAAAAGTAACAAAAAAATAGTAATATAAATAACAAGAAATAACAACTTAAAAATATAAAAATGATACTCCCTCCGTTTAAAAAAGAATGACCTCCTTTCCTTTTTAGTCTGTTTCAAAAAGGACTTTTTTTTTTTTGGGTAATATTTTAATTTCAGTTTTCCACGTGGCATGTTTAAGACCACAAAATTAAAGGACAATTTTATACAATTGACATAACTTTAATTTAGGACCACAAAATTCAAAAGTCTTCTTTATTTTCTTAAATTCCGTGTCAAGTCAAACTAAGTCATTATTTGTGAAACGGAGAAAATATTTAAAATTTGGTTGACTTTCAAAATTTCACACGTGATTAAGATAGAAGAAGTAATATATATTTTCCAAAAAATGCGTAAAAAGAGTACTATAACTCACAACAATTATCAACTTAAAATATTAAAAATTATATCAAATTTAGTTTATTATTCTCCTAATTTTATCTGTTCTACATAAATTGATACAAATAAAATAGTAATATTAACATGGTCGCTTATATATTTATATAAGTTGAAACGTATTATATAGAATAAATAGAGTTACGCGTAATTTGCCTTTTAATTGTAGTGTTTCCAAGTATAGTTATGACGTTCCTTTTAGTTTATTGACCAATAAATATTCTATCTTTCTCTTTCCGTTTTATCGGTGAAATAACAAAAGAACGTGAAATTAACAAGCAATATGTTGAAAATTATCATACGAAGGAACAATTTCCTTCCCATTCAGTTTCATTACTTTCTCTTGCAATACTTTTTTCTTTTGAGAGTTCAATTGTGTAAATTTTGATAAATAAATATTTTAAAAATTATATATATTAAAATAAAAAAACTTATAATTTATAGTATTTTTATATAGTTTTTAAATATCTAAAATTTAATTATATTAAGTTGATCTAATCTGATTTTGTATAAAACTTTAGTTAAATTGATTCTCTAAAAACGATTAATATCATATTAATTGCAACAAAAGAAATAATTTAATATATGTAAAACATTATGACATAATCATTTTCTTATAATAGTCAATAAAAAATACACTTCCAAAAATGATAAGATGATCGATCAATAAAAATAAAATTCAGATTAGTTTTTAATTTGATGTAGTTTGTCACATATATTTTTGGGAGCTAGGAAGAATCGAAAATAATAGGTGTTACACTCAATATAGATTTCATCTAACACTTTGTTGTATCTGAAAGCCTCGAAAAAGTCGCATGCACAAGGAGAAATACATAAGTCCGCAGATTTCAAACAATTTTAAAAAGCATTAGCCATCACTTTCAAGGCCTTTTTTTTTTTTTTTTTAAAAGTTTCCCACTCAAATCTCGATATTCGATAGTATTGGAACTTGACTAATTTCTATTTGTGTTGGGGTCTGGGTAGGACCCATTCAGGGGTAACACTCCCTACTAAAGATTTTTTCATATAAAAAGGTTTAAATCCGAAATCTCTAATTAAAAAAGGAACAACTCAATTCATTGCACCACATCTTTCGATGGTAATTAAACTCTCTTATGATATGCCTATTTAAAATTATTCCTTTTACATACTTGTTCGATCGTCTCAAAACTAATGTAATGCATCTAACTTGAACATGAATTTTTAACTTTAATTTCTTTATCTTTTCTGAAACAAAATTTACATGTTTAAAAACTACTATAGAACACAAGTTTCTAATGAGTAATAATTTTTAAAATTTTGATGAAATTTTTTACATCTCCATGGCCGTCCAAAGAAAACAAAAAATACCATAATATAAAACGGCACATTACAATGTCCGCCCATTCTGTCTTCATCCTCCATTAAAATTCTTGGCTATAACATAAAGACTAATTATATTATGCTTTAAATTTAAGGCAACTTTAACTTATCAACTTGAGAATAAGGTATCGAAGATGAAGGGTACTATACATAAATGGAGAGGCATGTGTAGTCCGGTGAGTTCACCATCGGCCACAAGCAGTGGTACTCCGCTCAAGTCCAACGTCGGTGGCGGCGGATGGTGTAAAGGCCTATCTGACTGCTTGATTTTGGGGCCTAAAGTATCACGCAACATAAAACTTGTACAAACTCCCCAATATCACCACCTTCAACAGGTATATATACATATTTCATGCAAATGAATTTAAGTTATATATATTGTGGGATACTATTTCCCTCTGCCTATTATGGTGCTTTTGGGCCATTACATTATATATGGTACATGCATCAGCAGAGGCGGACCCACCTTTATCAATGGGGTTGCACATGCATTTGTTAACTTTGCAAAACATCATGTGTATATATGTATAACTATCTTGAGAAACTGATAGAAACTAGGAAATACTTCATCCGTTTCAAAAAGAATGACCTAATTTGATTTGAAACTGAGTTTAAGAAAAAAAGAAGACTTTTTAATCTTATGGTTCTAAATTAAAATTATGTCAAATGTACCAAAATGCCCTTTGATCTTGTGGCCTTAAACATGCCACGTGGAAAATTAAAATTAAATTATTCCCAAAAAAGGAAAGGAGTCATTCTTTTTGAAACATACTAAAAAGGAAACTGAAACATTCTTTTTAAAATAGAGGGAGTAATTAACCGTACACCCATGATGAGCATAAGAGTTATCTTGTGGTGCTGGTGCAAGGCAGAAGAACCAACCGCGAGATCAGAGTTTGAATCTAGGTAGAGCGTTATTTCAAGTTTAGCTTAGAGATCATATGTGGTGCACCCGAAGTCTTCAAATTCTATTCATTATTTTTATTTTAAGTTCAACTTAAAGATCATATTTGGTGCACCCGAAGTCTTCAAATTCTATTCATTATTTTTATTTTAAGTTCAACTTAAAGATCATATTTGGTGCACCCAAAATCTTCAAATCCTGAGTTCGCGTCTGCATGCATGACTTTGTTAGTTTTCTTGTATCACTCTTAGCAAATCTTACATCCATAAAATACACAACAGATATGGGTATATAAGGAAGTTAGTTTTAGACCTTGGTGATACATTTTAAAACTGCCAACAAGAGTTGAATTGTGCGGTTCTTGACCTAGCTAGTGTCAATTATCAACTATTTCCTTATAAAGTAGTTACGGATTACCATTAGTTAAGGCAAACTAATGAGTATGTTCATGTTTTTTTAATTACTAGGAAAAAGTAGAAGAAAGGGAGAAGGAATTAGAGAAGCAGAAAGAGATGAAGAGCATGTACAAAATGAGACTTGAAAGGACACAAAATTATTTGAGGTATTGTCTTCAGGTAGCACAAGATAATGGTTTTCTAGAGTTAATCATCAACAACAAAGAAAAACAACAAGAATCAGTCAGTAGTAGTAGTACTACTATTATCGATGCCACTGCCGCCAGTCCACAAACACCACCCCAACAACAACCCCACTCTGATATTACATACCTCATTCACCAAGCCAAGTTGAATGGTTGGTATATTGAACCCCATGAGGTACATACAATAATTTAAAATTTGTTTTCTGTAATAACTTAAACTTTTAGATGACATGCGTCGTGTGTTCATGGAAACAGATTGAAATGGACGAAGAAGTGGCTCAAGGAAGCACAGCACATATATACAGAGGAAGATGGAGAGGATATGAAGTTGCAGTCAAATGCGTATTGCCTGACTTCTTCCTCTTGAATGAAAATGGTGTCAGCTTCTTTGCCCAAGAGGTTGAGACGTTATCGAGGCAACGTCACCGTTTTGTGCTGCAGCTCATGGGGGCATGCCTTGATCCTCCGCAGCACGGATGGATAGTGACAGAGTTATTAGCAATGACACTAAAAGATTGGATACATGGTCCTGGTAAAAGAAGAAAAGAAAGAACTATTCCTCTTCCAATTTTTGAAGAAAGAGTTGGAAAAGCAATGGAAATTGCTCAAGGCATGCAATATCTTCATGAACACAAGCCTATGGTGATTCATCGCGATCTCAAACCGAGTAACATTTTCTTGGATGATTCTATGCATGTTAGAATTGCAGATTTTGGACATGCTAGGTTCTTGAATCATGAAGAAAAGGCTTTAACAGGAGAAACAGGTCAGCCTAATTCTCTCTTAATTTAAGTAATAACTAGTTGTGTGCTCTATTTATTGATTAAACATCAAAGTTTTGAGATTTCATCAGGCACATATGTATACATGGCACCAGAAGTAATTCGATCAGAACCTTATGATCAAAAGTCGGATGTCTATAGTTTTGCCATTATTCTCAATGAGCTTCTAACCGGAGAATATCCTTACATTCAAACTCACTATAATCCTTCTAAGGTACACCCTCAATTCCTTGTCTTATAAGTATGCACCTTATTCGATCATAAGAAGGGGAGTCTAATTGGGGTAATGGTAAAATTGTTTGTGTGTTAATCTATAGATAACACGTCTGAGTCGTGGAAGCAGTTAGTTACTGATGCTTGCATTAGGGTAGACTGTCACCCTTGAGACACGAAATAAGAGAGATAAAGAATATTAGTATTCCTTCTGTCCCATATTACTAATGGCCCACTTTCTCTTTTACATGCCCCTCAGAAGAATCATAATAAGAGGGATATATATGTTTACTAGCGTAACTTTTAGCTCTTTTTAATATTGTGAGCGTCATCCATCAATACCAAGATTAACCATGGAAGAACTTTTGTGGAACTTTAAATACAGTATTTATGCTTTAAAAAAGAACTATTTTTAAGGGTAAAGTAAAATGAAAAAAAAAGTTAATTAATTCTATCTTGGTTTTATAAATTGACAAGTACTAATTTGGAACATATACATTTATAGTGAGGTGAAAAGACTGAGCGAGTAATACTATATATTTTTCTACTAACTTATTGTGATGGAATAATAGATAGCATTGGAAGTTGCAGAAAATGGGTTAAGGCCACAACTTCCGGAGCTGGAGGATGAGCAACTTGAAGAGCTGATACAACTTATACAACTCTCATGGGATGAAGATGTTGCACTTAGACCTTCTTTTCGAGCTATAACATCTACTCTCACAAACATTCACCATAAATTAATACGTAGTAACATTTAGATAATGTTTTTTTTTTCTTCTTACAATGGAAAAAAAGAGTACTCATGAATGGTGAAGTTGAAAAATATATTTAGAAGGTATAATGTCTTCTATAATATTTTGCATTGTTTTCCTTAATTATATACATGAAATATATACAATGATATACAGGAGATATATACATAATATACATGAAATATATACATTGATATACAGGAGATACAAGATGCATACACTGATTTTCAGGGAGAGTCACTGCCATAATGTATATCGTATATATCAATTACCTATTTTTCTTATATTCACATATTCTTCACAATACCATCTCCACAAAATCACCATAACCATCACTCACATATTCACATATTTTTTCTATCCAAAAAAAGAAAGAAGATGGTAGAATTAAATTGACAATCCAAAACTCAAAACTGAAAAAATAGACTTGAAATTAATATCAAATCTCTGACCAAAGACTCGTATAGTGACATAATATTTCTCCACGATGAGTATCGAAACGATAACTTATGTCTTAAAAAAATGAAGGAATTTTGGAAGGCCTTCTGGTGAAATGGTGCGGCTATGATGTAAAAGAGATGATGTCTATTAATGAAAAAGTGGGAGAAGATAAATTAAAGTGAGGTAGCAGATTTCATATCACATTTACTTTGCCATATACATGTTTTTGGTGTACTCAAATACATGTATCTCGGATAAATACGGGTCAAATTAGGTAATTTATTTCACTTACACTATATCCAAGTGTGATTCGTATGTATCTATATTTCAGAATTTATCTGATATGAGAGATGAACCAAAGATTTGAAGACGACAGGTGCACCACAACGGTTAATGCATGTACCCAATATCGATTCGTATGATAATTTTATCAAACATAAAAATATAAAACTACTGTATTAACGTATAACTATAAATTCAATGACTTTTAAATAAAGCTTGCTTTGTGGAGTGGTGAATTGAAATTTCACTTTGCACCATGAGGTCGCAGATTCAAAACTATTCATCCCCATATTTTATTCGATATTTTTAAGCTTCACAACTAAAAACAGAAAAAAAAACAAGAAATGCAAATGGGATTCAAACCCAGAACCGTCACCTCAAAAGAGTTGAGCGTCTAAACCAGCAAGCCAAATTCGCTTTATTTTCTTTGGGTGCTTAATAAAATATATGTCTATCTCAAGCTATATATATATATATATACAAAGTTAAAGGGTGCATGTGCACCCTCAAGGCCACACGTGGGTCCGCCTCTGTATGATATCCCAGATAGTATCTAGTGTGATTCACATGTATCTGGTCGGATACACAGACTCTGTTGCTGGCCTCTCTCCTCTTCTCTTATGTATTTGTATTTCAGAATGTATCTGAGTTTCACAAATTTTTATGTACATGTGTATCCAATATTAGTTTTTTGTATCTGTTCATCCAAAATCAATTTCATCCAGTGTATCTGATACCAATTTCATTCCATGTATGTTCCCTATCACTTTCATCAGTGTATCTGGTACAAAATATGTAGTGTATCCGTACATAAATACATGTATTCGATATCAAAATATACATGTATCTAGTAAAGAAAAAAAATACACTAATACATTAGTAAATGTATTCGTACATAGATACAGAAAACGCGGGGGAGAGAGCAGAAAGACGGGGAGAGACAAGAAAAAGAGGAGAGAGCGAGAAAAAAAAAGTCATCGAAGGGGGAGGGAGAGAGAAAGAGGAGGAGAGATGAGTAATTATGTAATTAGTTTGGAGTATATGCAATCATTTGAAGTATTGAAAAATTTAATAAATATTATAGAAATGTTTTTCTAATTAAGTAGTTTACCTTAATTTTTAAAGTTTTGTGGGACCAATTCAAATCATCACCAATAGATTTCACTGTAACACCCCCAAAATTTTTTTGAACTAAGACTCGAACCATCATTCGTTGTAAGTAGGATTTTACTAAGGAATTTAAAATTTCTTGAGTGTTAAGGTCACTAGATGTAGCACCTTGAGTTTCAAAAAGAACTAAATTAGAAATAGCAATTTCTGAAATTTGGCAAGTTAAGCTAAGTATGAGTTTTGGGTAAACTTCAAACGACCATAACTCCTAGCTCAGGATGAGTTAGGTGTGCTACCAGATACCATAGGAAATATATTTGAATTATATTTCCAACGCTACCAAGTTTGCTAAGTTTCAAGGTCAGATAAATGAGATATACCCTTTTGAAGTCAAGCTGCCCAGTTAAGGAAAGTTACCCAAAAATAGTAAAGGGTATTTTGGTCTTTTCCTTACCAAATCAGATTTAATTCATTTTTAGTAAGGTTTTAAGGGTCTAATCCTATTAGGTTCAGTTTTATTATCCTAATATACACCTAGGGTTTTAGTAGAGGATTCAAGAAGAGAAAAAAAGAGAAAAGGGGAGAAAAGAGGAAAGGATCAAAGCGTTAGTCGACGTTCTTGAGTTTTATTGCGGATTTTCGCCATGGGTTTGATCCCTAAGAGGTATGTAAGCTTCCATAGTGTTGGGTTCATTCACCCACACGCCAATCATATTATTTTCAGCGTAATTTCATTCTCAAAAGTTGAAGGAATTGAGTTCTTGATAAGTGTTCTGAAAGTTCATTCTAAATCTTGTTTTGTTGGGGTTTTGATGAATTTTTGAGATTAAAGTTAGTGATTTGAGTGTTGATTTGAGTAGATTAGTGTGTACTTAGGTTGGGTAATTTAATCTAAGAAAAACTTGAGAATTTTTTTTGATTAAAAGCGATTTAGGATCAGAATATGAGAGGAAAAGTTCGTCAGTTTTGCCTGGGGTAATGCTGGCGCGACGCGCCCTCGTTGCGCCAGGAAGGCTGGGGCGACGCGCCAACAGTGCACCATAAATGAGCCCTAGAAACTTAGGGGCTGGCGCGGTGCGCCAGGAACGCGCCCGGGTCATCTGTCCTCATCAGTTTTTCATCGTTTAGCCTATCTAAGTTCTTCTAAAGTGTACTAACACTTCCTATTGATTCTAACTACTCTAAATGACTTCTAAACATCTAGAAATCATCCATTAACATGAATCATAACCTTGAATTCATAATTCAAATTCAAGGTAGAGTTAAGAGTTAAGCCTTGAAGAGTTCTTCCGAACATTTGAGATAGTCCCTTTGAGTCTTTTTGAGGAGTCTTCTACAAATTCAAATAACTTGTTTCAAGACTCGAGCAAGTGAGTATGAGGGTGAAGAGAATGTATTAATTAGCCTAATTTATCATTAACGGATCTTTCATATCATGACCATAACTCTTGAATTCATAATTCACATTCAAGAGAGAATTAAGAGTAGAGTTCAAGAAAATCTTTGAGTTCAATTGTGAATTCTTTGAGATCCATCATCGATTTGAGTTAAGTTTTGAGAAAGTAAGTATGAGAATGAGAAGAGTCGTTTACATGAGTTCCATATTGTCATGTAGACCCACGAGTCGAGTCGTTCATGCCCATAAATTTCGCGTGAACTTCATAAATTGATCATTGAGAGGAGTAGTATATATATTCAAGTTATAAGTCTTGAGTATTGAGTTTCTAACCCATTTGAGATTATATTCCTAATTATGGGACTATTACATGTTACCCATGAAGTCCTTGAGTTGGGTTATTCATGTCCATAATTCCACATGAACCTTATGAGTTGAGCATTCTTGAAATGAGTAGTATCATTGAAGTTCTTGAACCCTATTTTGAGAAGTCTTTTACAACTTTTTCTAAACTTGTTTTAAGACTTGAGCAATATGAGTTGAGAAAGAGTAGAGTCGAGTTCATTTTCCTTAAAATGATATATGAGAACTAAGTATTCCCAAGAGTAAATGTTTTCACATTTAAAAGAGGAGAAAACTGAGATTTCCAAAAGAGTTTTGAGCAGTTGCTTAACATCTCTTTTTAGAGAAAGATTTTGAGTAATAATCTCAAACCACAGAAAAAGTTATGTTTTTAAAACATATGAGCTGAGTATATTTTGGGAGTAGTATTGAGCACCGATATGGGGACGAGTTCAGATAACTCAAGTCTCCATAAACCATGTAGCCGACGTGGGTAGAAAGGGTCATACTTTTTAGATGATTCCTTAGTGCTTTTTAGCACAAACTAGTGGATCCACTTAGTTGAGAGGTTTTATACCTTGGCAAAGTATAGGAGTTCTGACAGCGTGGGCGAGACGCTGTATCATCACATAGCTCATAATGATGATTGTCGATTAGAGAAACTCCCACAGAGTTATTTTGTATTTTTATATACACATAGTTTATTTTGTATTTTCATATACAAATAAAGTTTATTTTGTATCCTTGCATACAAACTGAGTATATTATATTTTTTAATACATTGAGTTGCTATCTACAGTTTTACAACTTTTCATATATATTGCATCTTTTACTATTGCTTTATCCTTGAGTATCTTGAGTTGAGTACCTTCGAGTTGAGATCTCGAGTTAAGTATCTTGAGTTGATTTGTGCTTCATTGTGTCGAGTACCTTATTGTTGAGTTTCACTGAGTTGAGTATCTTATCCTTGAGTACTTCTGAGTTGAGAGCCTTATTACTGAGTTGAGTATGTTATCCTTGAGTAGTTCTGAGTTGAGTAAGTTTTGAGTATTCTTAAGTATTCCTTGAGTTGAGTAAGTTTGAAAAGAGGTAAGTATGTTTCCTTTTTATCAAGTTCAAGCTTTTATTTATGCTTTAGAATTCCCCTTACATGCTCATACATTCCACGTACTGAGCCATTTGACCTGCATTGTTTCATGATGCAGATACAGGTATTCAGGATCATCAACAGGAGCTTCGTTGATACCACATGGAGTTCGAGTTAGCTATGGTAAGCCTCCTTGCTTCTGGAGGGTTCCACTTGTACTTTCAGTTGTATCAGTTGTTAGGATGTCGTGGGTCTTGTCCCGACTTCCATCTTTGTCAGTTAGAGGCTTCATAGATAGACAGTAGAGTTTGAGAAGTCTGTTTCATTTATCTTATTAAATGTATTAAAGACTTAAGTTGCCTATTGTTGGCTAGTTGAATATTCTATTTATATTTAGAGTAAATCATTTGAGTTAAAGCTTTGTATTTGAGTTTCATGAATCTTTATTCAGTTATAAGCTTTGTATGCTTGAGTTAGTCTTCCGATTGTAGTTAGCCAGGATGAGGGTTCGCTTGGGGACCAGAAATGGTTCTCGAGTGCCGGTCACATCCAGTGTGTAGGCTCGGGTCATGACATTCAGGCTGATTCAAGGCTTGAATAGACATGAAGAGATGGGTAAAGGAAGATTGCATATTTTTATTCAAAGAAAACCCTTTCTTTTGAGTATCTTTAATGAGCCTATACATAGACCCTACAAAACTCCCAATTTAGACATGAAGGCCATTCCAGTGAAGAATTTTTTTGAGAAGAATTACGTTGTGAAAAATATGATATAAATTAAGTGACTTTATCTTATAAAAATAAAATAAATAATTTTGATAATCAATGTCATGGAGTTGAATGATTATTTGGGAAATTCTCTCGCTATCAATATGTAACTAGTAGTACAATATATTGTTCCCTCTTGCAATAATTTCACAAACTGGCTCAACTACGAGAAACTTTAACTTCTGGTTCCTTGAAAGATTTTTTGTGAAGCTAATCAACATGTGTTTTGCTTTGGGATTCCAAATTTAAATTTTGATTATAAATTATGTTTATTTATAAAATTTGTGCAAAAAAATCATTTCAAATGATGATTTAAATTTTAAAATCTTCAAAAAGTAGAATTTCAAATTTCATATTTGATTGTGATTTCATTTTTTAAAAGTGTAAACCTTAATCCGTAGATTCATATTTTGTAAAATAATATTTATCATTTTAAATTTTACAAAAGAAATTTACGCTCGACATGAAATGATTGTTCATACAATGGGGAAGGATTATATTAAAGAATAACTAGTTACTACTTTTGTTAACTAATGTGGGTTTGTATAATTATGTGTATTTAAAAATTTGTAATAACTTGTAATCACAATTATTTATTTATAAATGGAATAGGGAAATGCATGATTTATTAATGTGATGCCTTAGAATATTTCGATACCTTATTTATGAATTATGATTTGCCCAGTTGAAAAAATATTTATCTATTGACGAAGTTTTAATATTTTTCACAAATTGTGAGATTTTTATATTCATCTTGGTGGCTGTCACCACAAAAGGGAGAACAATAATATGAGTTCTAAAAACAATTCTTCAAGAGACAATTGTTATTGCTGTGGCATGGAAGGTTATTGAAAGAATGAATGCCTAGCGAATGAACATTTTACTAGACTCTATCAAAATTCCTTCAAAAGAAAAGGAAATAAAAATGGTGCCTCCTCTTCTAATGCTCGGGTGGAGTCACAGTTGACTTATAAAAAAAAATGTTGAGGCAGGACCTTCACAAAAATATGATGATGATTGAAGTTAATTTGGCTTTGAAAGATTATGATTTTAATGGCCTCGATAATATTACTCATTTGAAAATTGAAAACTTCTTTGGAGATTAAAATTAAAGTTTAATCTTTTATTGGGGAAATTAATTATATTGATAATACTTCTATTCTAAGAGAAAATAAATATTTCTCTAATTTGATTATGAAAAAGACTAATGTTAAAAGTTAAAACAATATCTGATAGTGCAAAATTAATTGAGGACTCTAAAAAATCAGTCTTATTACTATCTTAGGAAATGATATTGACTATTAACAATGCATTATATCGTATTAAGTCTCAAAGAAGCTAGTTAACTTTCATGGTTATTCGGCAAAATAGCTTTCATGTTGAGATTGACAATGATGGAAAGATTGAATATCTTTATATTACTATAATAAAAAAGTAATATAAAAATGAGGAAAAAATATGTGCATGAAATACCTACACTTTCTTATGGATTGCACCATACAAGTATTAACATGATTAAAGTTGAATCACATGTCGTAGTAAACAAAAGGTTTACTGATCCTAATCATTTTATCATTTGGCATGACTAGTTGGGTCATCTCGATTTTAATATAATGCGCAAAATTATTGAGAATTCACATGGACATACATTGAAAAATTAAAAAAAGAAAATTCTCTTGGTTGTTTATTCTCAAAGAAAGTTGATTATTAGACCATCAACAACTAAAGCTAAGATTGAATCCCTTATATTTCTGAAACGTATACAAGGTGATATATGTGAGCCAATTCACCATTCATGTGGATCATTTAAATATCATATAGTATAAATAGATGCATCTACAAGATGGTAACATGTGTGTTATGTCACGTCCCGAGACTATCCCTAGACGCGACAGGGTACTTAAAGCTACAAGTGACCCCAAGATAACCTCATGACATGGAATGATACTTAGAAAAATCAACAGAAAACTGAAATACATATGTGAAAGCTAAAAACTGAAATATATGGATAGAACCCATAATATTGAGATAGACAAAATCCGAAGGACAATACAACAAGGTCGAGGTCAAATTCCATAAAGAGAGTGGTGAGAGATATTTATAATCTTTTTTTGAAATATTAAGTAGCAACTACTATTGGAGTTTGTGGTTTTATGTCACGACCCAAAAATGGACGTGATGACACTCGTCTTATCCCACCAAGACAAGTCTGCCTAAAACCCAACCAATACGATAAATGCGGAAAAAAAGTGGGATGTAGTGTAGCCTTCGGAAAGAGGTAGGAGAAAGTATATTTTCTCTTATTGAAAGGGTTAAAGAGGTATCTTCAAAGAGATTGAGAATTGGGTTCAGAGACGCGTGGTTTCATCTGTTTTGCTCTACTTATGGTAATAATGTCACGACTTCAGTAGATAGGTTGAAAAACTATTGGATAAGGCTTGAGAAAGGAGTGTACAAATGTTCAGCTCGAGTGTGATGATAAATTCTTTTATGATTTGGAGTATGGTAACTTGTACCACTTTGCTTATGAGAATTTATAGATCTCCCATAGGTATTTATAGTTGCCTAACAGTCTTAATATTCATCTAGTCATTGAAGTCACGTTTGATTATGTGTGGTTGAATGTGGGGACCATCATATCTAGTTCTGTTGTTCTTAAGAGTTGTCTATAATCACAACTATTGATCTAGTACTTCGATAGTGTTGTTAGAGGTTCTATATGCTTGAGTGTATCATTTTTTTGGGTGGTTACTTAGTCATTTCCTTAATTGGGTTAGATAAGTTTAATTCTTCCTTGATTAGAACCCGATGTCTAAAGATCATATTTTTATAACTTAAGTTCATGGAATGATTATGTTGTGAGAAAAAAATCTTGACAAGATCTGTGATGGTTTGAGCAATATGAGGGTTTGGTGGTTGATTCAAGTTCGCTCTTGATTTTAGCCGGTATTGATTCAGAATTGTATCGTGGTTATGTGAGAAAATATTCATCCTAATGGTTGTTTTATGGTATTAGAGCTCCAGGTTCATAGGTCTCACGTGTATACAAGTCGAGTCTAAGTAGAGTCTCGAGGATCGATACGGAGACGTATGTACTTATCTTCGAGAAGCTCTAGTGACTTTTAGGAAAAATCTTCACCTTTTGAATCTCTATCGTGCGTCCTTGGTTTGACTTGATTTCTATCGCTTCATTCCATTCACACTCACTTATAGTGATGACTCGTGCCTAGTTTGTCATGTGAGTAGTTGGCATGTCGTATATTGCTTGGATGGTAGATCTGGTATTAAGGTGGAACTGATATAATTATGAAAAAAATTGTGTTAGTAGGGTTTTAGGCTGACTTGTCTTGATGAGATAAGATGAGTGCCATCACGTTCATTTTTGGGTTGTGACATTTTAAATGGGGAATTGTTAACTGATTAACTAATGAGTTTGCAATCAAGAAATTAAAGACGAACTTGGGTTACAATTCTTGGAGATATGAATTCAAGCAAATAAGTTACTATCAAATACTTCGGGTGTGTTCATTATTCAAGACTGAAAATTCTATAAGTTTCCTAAAGCATCTCAACCAATTAGCAGAGTATCACCCTAAGGCCACAATGCCACCTGGGCGTTGAATTAATTTGTTCATCCATTGCATGTCTTAGGCTAGCTATCATATGTCTAGCTCAAGCTATTAGATGGAGGTTGGTAGCTCCTAATCCTTGTTAATGATTCTTTTTCCTAATTTTAACTTCTTTTGTCAGACAAGTTATAATATAAATGAGTTCTTTATGTTTGAAACTATTAAAAAATATAATCTCATGAACAAACCTTAATACACAATGATCATCTCTTCATGAGAAGATTTTAATGTAAATAATCTTCTATCGGCATCCCTACTCTAAGTTCCATAACCCTAGTAATGAGTTTAGCTACTCATAACTAGATGCAAATAATTACTAAAGGAATTTGAACAACTAAGGAACATAAATATAAAAGAAAGTAAATAAACCCTTTAATTAATGCATCTCTAGTAAGAGTATCTTGTTCATTCCATAATAATCTTCTAAGAAAACAATAATAAGAATGTTGAAAATCTAAGAATGTTGAAAATCTAGGCAAGTAATAATTCTTAAATTCTATGACTAATGGTAATCCCTAATGATAATTCATAACCCTAAAAATGTCATCATACTAAACATATTCATGATAGTAAGGTAAAAATCCTAACCTCGTTTGAACTATGATTTGACTTGGTCAACCTAGGTCTAAAAAAATAGAGGATCATTATTTGAGGCCCATTACGTGGTCTGGGGGGGGGGGGAGGTTGCAAAACTGGGTCCATCTTGGACTCCTAATTTCTTAGCCGTGCATCACATAAATATTAGATTTTGGAATCTCACTTTTCGATAGGTGCGACATGAGGTTCATTGTGTGGAAGGTACCTTTCCATTACAAGACTACTCATTTGGAAGATGAAACTTACAACTTTATCTCTACAATCAACATTAGCCTAACATGCAACTAACAAATCCATAACCTTTATGACATCAAAGTCAAACATATCTAACTCAATCAGGTCCTCCTGTGTAAGATGGTGAAAAATTTATACAACACAATCTCGATGAAATTTTCTATATATAATATATTCTCAAAACGGCTTAGATATAACAAAATGGTATGAGTAATAACTCTTGGTATATACCCCAAACTTACTAACAAAGAATGGGGTAATATATGAAAGAGTAAAGACATGATTTATCAGTGCATACAACATGAGTAAAAACAATCAATGTACTATGACAATGTCAGACGATGTCTCCAAGTCCTAGTTAACCAACTAGGGCATTCGTGGGGTTCGAAAACCGCCTTAATTGTATACTCCTCGTCTACCCTTACCGCAACCCATTCCAAACTATGTTCCAGTTCTAAGGGGACTAATAATAGATGAAAAAATCATCCAACAACCTTATAGGTTGGGATATCTCACCCCAACCTCTGCTCGGGCAATGTTGCATAAATTGACAATCACACCTATAACAATAATGTCCTGAACTCTGACCCATTCAACACTGAACAAAAAGATCATACCTATGCACTTTAAATTGAGATGTGGAACTACTAGAAGAGTGGACTGTTCTTTAGGGAAACTATGGCCTGAAGTCACTTTGAGGCTTTCTGTAAAATCTAGTAAATCTAGCCCTCTTATTCAACTCCCTTTCTCGATTGAGAGATCCTCTACTATCTCAGCAAGTGCTAGAATTTTGAAAATATCCATATCCTCTTATAGAGATGCTATAATTCAATCTTTAATCAAGTGTTCCTCCAAGAATATCACATATCAATGAACTCTAGATCACATCATACTTGCAATATCAGAAGCATACCTGGCCAATAAATTAAACATGAGATTACGGAAACAAGTAAACTAAAAAGGAAGGCATAATCTAAAGGAAAGTAGAAGGGAAAGCAACATTAAATTTGAAAGTAAGGTGAGTGGGGGAAAACTTAATTGTATAATTATTGTCTTAAAGTACATAGAGAAGAGTCGTCACTATTCTAACCAAAATATTCATACTCATCTCTTAGTCGATATCACAATCCAAAAAAGTCATTTTATTCTTACAGTTTAATACTTTGACTTATTGGGTAATACAATAATGAAATCCTTATGGATTGTTTGACATGTGCTAAATTTTGTTGTGAGAGTGAGTGAATTTGATTTTCTCATGACCCCGATTGGTCATATACCTGCATGATGAGTGAGAAGGGCGTTTCTTTAATGGTGAAGGCACTTGATAATAAGAATTGGTGTATTAATGACTCCATTAGTTGCATCTAAGCACGTTGCTCCAATATATGTCATAAAAAAGCTAGTTTAGAAGTTTGCATGAAAAGTTAGAGGTTTGAAAGAGTTATGCTTGATTGAGTGAATTCCAAATCATGATTAAAACTGTCTACGAAAACCAGATTATGAGTAAACTTGTCTAAATGAATGTTGATGAGCTACTAGGTATATTAGGATAGGACGAGTTGTTCTATCACGACCCAGGGGTACCCCTAGATGTTACACGGCGTAGTTGACCCCGAAGGGGTCTCATACAAGCCCTTAGCATATCATGACATAAGAACATAGAGAAAATAGTGCGGAATTTGAAACTTTTCTTTACAATTGAAGTCTTTTATAAAATGAGAGTCTATACACTATGTCTCAAACCATTTATAATACTTGGATTAAAACCTTTGAATACAATCTTAGGGACATAGCCCCTTACATAGTCTAAAACATAAAGACATAAAGGACATATGATCAAGCCCTTGAGTACGATGAAGACTCACCAATCTTCTTCTTCTTGATCTACTATGGTCCTAGCCACGAGGATGGAATCCAATATCTCCAAAGCCTACCCTTATAGAAAATGTAGAAAGATCGGGTTAGCATAAAATGTACTAAGTATGGAAGCCATGCAAGAAAAATCCTTGAAACATGCATAAAAGGGGCATTTTGTTTGAAACCATGTTATATGCCACTTTTGAACACCAACTTTGAAATAGTTGGAGAATGTAGCTCATAAGGCAAACCATGCACAATTCATCATAGAATAAAGGATATCATCATAATCACAAGCATAGTCTCCAACACCGCATATACATATTCCAATCTTCACAAGACATAATTCACATACATAGTTACATACAAAGATCATATCATCATAATAGAAATATCACTTAAGCAACCCTAAGCCATACTTGTGCAATGCATAGATAGGATCCCATAATCCTACCTACACTAAGTATCACTTCTAGGCCGCCATGATCATGAATAACATACCTTGACTTAATCCATAGCCAACACTCATAGACAAGGAGATCTTCATGTTCATATCTTGTAATAAGTAAAGTCATGTAACGCCCCAAAATACTAGACCAGCATTTGCATGTCGATACACCATTGCTTAGTTACTAGAATATGTTTTATTCTCATTTTGGAAACTTGAAATTTTGTGATATTTTCAACCTTGCTTAACATAATTGTGATCGTAATTTAAGGTATTGTATGGGGGGTATTTACGTAATTTTCTAATTAGAATTACATATAAATTGAAAGTGTTGGTATTAGGTATATACATATAGGTATATATGTATGCTTTTTGGGCATCCTACAATTATTTGGGCAGCACCTTTGAAGGACAGCTGTGAAGAGGATAAACATCACTTTTGGTGACTATATGTTTACACCTCCACTATAGTGAAATTCGTGTTCCTTAGCTCTAAGAAACCTGGTGAACTCTCTATAACTTTATTACTCTCAAAATCACAAGAGAAAAACTTGGTCCTTTTGGCTGGAATTCGAGACACACCCTTCTTTTTGGTAAGTGACGAAAACTGTTTCTGAGTTGGGTAGTGTTTGGTAGCTTATGCATATCTCTTTCTATAGATCTTAGTTTAAAGTGAATAAATATTATTTGGAAAGCTAATTCGTATACCTACAACTCTTATGTTTATGTAAAACTCTAATTTAGCTGTTATGGATTCGAAATATGGGACACAACATAGGACAAGTTCTGTCTAGATTTCGGATTTAGAAATCCTGTATGAACAATTTTTAGTGTATTGATGATATCTTTTTGTACAAAATATATTTTGAGGTGATTCTTGATTGTTTGCAACCTTAAGAGATATAACTACATCTTTCATGAAGGATATACAGTCCATTTTTTCCGTTTTCCTTTTCAAATCTAAGTTGCGACATGAGGTACTAGGCTGGCCAGAATTTCTGTTTTGGGAGCATAGTCGTATTTGTATAGGCTAAGCTTACTTTCGATGATAATCCTATTTTACTTCGATATTATTGAGCTTCTAGGAATTAAAGAAGTTATTTAATTGTATTTTTAAGGTTGTATATACTCGTGAACAAGTTGAGGACCTTGAAACGTTGGTTGGCCTACGGTCTGAACTCGTGAAGTTTTGTTGGACTGTTTCTTTGCTAAAGCACTGAGGTTTGTGTATAAACTTGTACTTGCACTCTTTTAACTGCTAGTATATCTGAAATTTGATGTTGGTACCTTGGTTACCTTTTGTAACTTTGCATTGTCGTGTTGGTATCCTTTAAGACGTTAAAGACGCTTGTGTAACTCGCCCACTTGTACGGATTGTTTGATCACTTGGAACTCTTGTTGGGACCCTGTCCTTCTTGTGGCTGTGACTCTGTCACTATTGGCATGCCTCTTGATTCGGATCATTTGCCATCTTGACTCTGGATTTTTAGTCCGTCTTAAGAATGGAAGTTGTCCATTTTAATTACGAACTAGAAAACCATTTTAAATATGGTTCTTGGTTTTATTGATTATTGGACTTTGACCCTTCTTGATATAGGGCGTCGGCCCTTCTTGATACCTGCTTGTGCTTGGTGTGACGACACGATGTATATATATTGGGCGAGCCTTGTTGTTGAATCTCTTGGAAAATGGTGCTATGAGCGTTCTTGACATTTGGATCTTTAAATATCGAACTTGATACTCTTTATATATTGTTTACTTGATTTATTTATTATGTTCAATTATGCTACCCTTGACTTGAGAATGATAACTTGATGAATTTGAGGGCTCCAAACCTATAGTTTTTACACCACTAAGCTATATGCTTAGTGATAGTTGTTTCTATCGTAGGGGCTGTTCGACATGATGCTTGAAGCTGGCCATTGGAGATGGACGTTTTGAGAGCCTTAAGGAAGATCACATTTGCATATAGGCATCTATATTTTGTATAAACCTTGGGACTTGTACATATTCTATGTGTTGTATACTTACATGGGATTTTGAGGGCTGATTTGATCATGTCACCATGAGTTGTAATATAAATATGGCTATATGTTTTGTTCTTTTTGGGGTGTGTAAACCCAAGTCTTGTAATATCCTACATCTACTATTACTTTCGGAAGTTTGTGTGAAGCATGAGCAGGCTGATTTCGGTTCTCGAAAGCTTGTAATATTCTTGTTATTTTATCCTTGAGTGTGAGGATAGTTTATATACATAAAAAGCTCATCGGTTATTTGCTTAAATTACTTTTCGGAGGTCATTATGCATCTAATCCCTCTACTAGATTATAATCAGTATGCCCTCGTTAATCAGTTTTGAGTGTCGCAAGTAAGTTAAGTCTCTTTAAAAAGGGTCGCTACAAGTCACTCATATCAACAATCCATAATATGCATACATAAGTTCATATATCTTCATAGCATAAGGAAACCACACCACAACCCCTATATAAGTCTACTTGTGCAATGTATAAGTGAATTCCCATACCCCCACTCACACTAAGTAAAGCTCATTAAGAAGTCATAAGTATAGTTCGTGTACATATTCATGTTCATGTTCATAATTCATAATAAAGCATGCATTAACTCATAATCATCATGTCATAAGGGAAACCTACCATGCCCACTCTTAAAGCCTACTTGTGCAGTGCATGAATGAAGTCCCATACCCCCATTCACAATAAGTAGAACCTCTTAAGGAACCATAGCAAATAACCCATGTTCTTGTTCTTGTTCTTGTTCATGTTACTTGTTTCTTGTTCATGTCATGGTTCATGTTACTTGTCATGTAGGGAAACAACCTTAACCAACATAGACCATGTGAGCTACATGGAATCCGGTGTCATGAACCCACACCGAAAAGAGGTGGTCTACTTGCCTAAGGTAGAACTAACATGTTTAGCTTATAGGTGGATCCACTAGCTAAGAACCTATGTGGGCACATAGTTATGGGATAGGGGAGATTGCTACTAGAAACCCGGACTAACTGAGGTATAAGGTTTCCATCTCATACTCCTATCCACTCGGTGCTAAGCTTAATTCCCTTTAATAATCATATAAAGTCTTTACTTTATATTCATGTTCATGGAAGAATGCCTAGCACTTAAACCACATAGTATCATGGTAGCTCATGGATTCATTAGGTGAGAATGTCCTTTCAACCTTAGAATCATTAATATGTCAGTAAACCTTTTACATCATGTTCATGGTGTTAATGAGAATAGCCTTTCAATCAACACAACAATATTATCATAGTCCTAAATAATTCATGCATAGTCATGTGTAAGGTTAAGGGGAGAATGACCTTTCAACAACGTCCACAATTACACAATAGTCATAGGATCTTCACTTTCTAAGTGAATCATGAGTTCATACACAATTCTTGTCAACATGTACAAACCTTAATAACTTGCCATTCAAGGGCTATGAATCAACTCAACCCAAACATCTAGAATTAGGACATTAGATAAGGGGAATATCAAGATTCAATAATACAATCCAGATCTTAGTCACATCATAGTCATGTTCATGCATGGGTGTGTAGGTGTGTGTGACTGTTCTTCCAATGACACAACAACAACATTACCATAATAGACACTTTATTATCAAAGTATTCATAAACATGCACATAATATCATAATCATGCATACATCTCATATCTTGCATTCAAGGGTCATATTGAGTCAACACTTCTAACATTCAATACAAGAAACATAGATACAACCATGACTCAAGTAATCCATTCATTTCATGCATAGACTCATGTGATCATGTTATAGGTCATGTGGGTGAAGTCTTTTTACAATAGGGTCATATGCAACTCAACATACATAATAGCTTCTTTCTTAAAGCCTTGCCATCCCTAGTTTATTCATTCTAGCTTTTACCCTTTAAAGCCCTAGGAATCATCTTCACCTTACAAGCCTTACTCTCAAGAAATACCTCACATGTTTATCATGTATACCTAGTTCTCAAGGTAACCTAATGACATGCCTCATTCTTGATCAATTATAGTCATATAGGAGACATATAAATTCAATGTCAATACTACACAACCATGATCCATAATATAAGCCCTAATCAATTAGTTCGTGTATAGAAGCTTTACTCATAGTGAATTCATGTCTAAGTGATCTAATCTAAGGCAATTCATAGAAAAATTCATCTTTCATAGAAGGTCACATCTAACCCTCAATTTGCCTCTTTCTTGACATAACCCTAAACTATATAAATTTCACCATATGATCTTACGTTAATCAAGGATACATGTAGAATCAATCTTAATTCATTCAATTACATCATAATCAACTCACATCCAATCAATTGGACCAACTTGCAACAACATTCATAATGTAAAGAAAGACCATAGCTAGGATTGGGGATGTCACGCCCCGAGACTACCCCCGAGATGCGGACACGGGACCTAGGACCACAAGTGATCCCAAGTTAACCCTGCTGGCATGATCATGAGCATACTAAAGATAATAAACTGATGCGGAAGCTAAATCATAATTAAAATGAAAAGGTGGGGAATACCCATATACTATAACTGAGATATATGAAAACTGATGAGTTTAATACAAAGAAGTTATTAACTCAAAACTAAGCTGAATCTAACTATGTCTGAA